>BJFM01000045.1:120816-135738 GCA_016586285.1 Arothron firmamentum
AAAAAAAAAAAAAGCACAGTGCAACAGTAGTAACACCCACAACTAACACAAATCAGCCTGTTTTTTACACACACCTGAAGCACTTCAGATGCCAGACGCCTGTGATGCCTCCTCATTACCAAGGGAAAGAGGATGAAGTGAGCTTGGGTAAGTCCATTTTCACAATATCACAGGCAGCTGGGTGGAGAAAAAGGGAGCAGAGCAGGAAACTAACGCGAGGTAAAAAAAAAGATAGGCAAGCACTTCTTCGTATTGGTTGATAATACCCGTTGAAACCTATATACTATTGGGATTTGTGTAGTTTTGTATTTCCCTACTAATTGTGATATGAAAGTGGTATAATGTAGATGCAAAAATGGCAGAAACAGCTACTGATGTCATTGCAGGAGACTGAGTGTTAACATAAAAACATGCTATTAATGATCCTATCATCTTTTTTCCATCCATCATCCATCCATCTTCCTCTGCTTCCAGGGGGATTTCCCAGGCCAGATGGGAGACATATTCCCTCCACCTGGGCCTTGATCTTCCCTGGAGCCTCATCCCAGTGGGATGTGCTCAGAAATCCTCACCAGGGAGGTGTGCCCGGGGGGCATCCTTACCAGATGCCCGAGCCATTATATCTGGCTCAGTGTGGAGGAGCAGCGACTCTACCCTCTCCCAGATGACCAAGCTTCTCACCTCACCAGGCCATGTCTAGAAATTCTGTCCATAGAAGAACAGGAATGGTGACAATGGGCACAGTCTAACACTCACTGAAAACAAACCTGACTTGCTGCTACCAAGCTCTGGCACCGGTTGCACAGACCGTGAGGGAGTTCACTACCCAGCATTTTGGTGCACGCTCCACAGGACTCCCACAGGGCACACCATCAAATGCTTTATTCTAGCCCACAAATCACATGTAGACCAAGTGACAAACTCCCATGCTCTCTACAGGACCCTGCTGAGGGTGTACTACTGGACTACTGTTGCACAGCAAGGTTGACAACCACACCTTCTCCTGAGTCTGAGGGTCGACTATCTGAGGGAACGTCCTCTGTGGGACCCCCTGGATACCCTTACCAGGGAGGCTGAGTGTGTACTGTCCCTGTAGAACAACACCCTCTGGCCCTTTTACTTAAAAGGAAGACCTCGTCTGCTAATGCAGACGCCCTGTCCTCAATGTCCATGCAACGTTGCAGATGCATCCCAACCAAGGCAGCCCTACAACATCCAGACCCTTGAGGATATTCTGAGCAGTTCTCATCCACCCTTGGTGCGTTTTAACCACTACGGTGACTTCAGATAGCAGAACCCACCTCTCATACCTGCTCAGTGGAAGACGTGATAGTGGAGGTAACACTTCGGGGACTTCCTCAATCCCAATGTTCTAAATCTTTATTTGTAAGGAACATATAATATCAGATGTATGCAATGTCTGTAATGTAAAGATTCTGCATGATGGATTTTTTTAAACACAACATTAATCAACCATCATAATTTCAGAATTATTCAGAAGATGATGCTCCAGCCTATTCTAATACAGGGGTTGTATATAATCCATACTCATATAATAAAGTAGCTATAAGGATATGGGTGGAGGTAAAGGACATAAACAATATTTGACATGGTAATGTAGTATTACAAAGGCTGACACCTTTTACATTTACTTAATACCTAACATTGCAAATACCAAGTCAACATATATTGGTTGAAGTAAACATTTATTTTTCATCTTCAATGAAAAATATTACAAGACTGTCTTATTGTCACACTGACTTTCTCTCTTTCTCCCCGTCTCTCTCTCTGTCTCTCTCTCTCTCTCTCTCACACACACACACACACACACACACACACACACACACACACACACACACACACACACGCGCACACACACAATATCACATGAACAGAAGAGAAGTTAAATAAAGAAGCCATGAGACAAACATTCAATCTGTCATGCAAAGATGCCAAAAGGCCAAAAGTGTAATTATGGTTGACACAGTTGTTGCTAGTGTTATGATTACTGCAGACAGAAGCAGGCTGACCACTTGTAAATTGTTGTGACCTTTAGTTTGCATGAGAACTCAATGTGGAGCCCGTGGGTCAGCATCTGCTCTCCCTACTGTGGGACTTACTTCCTCATGTTGGTGACAATGAAGAACAACAGAACTAAATAGCTGAACATTACTTACTGACAAACAGGCTATGCGGACAATCATAATACATTATTAATGTTCTCTGATCTTATTAAACAAACGAAACTGTACAGAAAAATGATTATCATAAAACCAAAAAATCACATTATCCAAATGGTGAGGAACATGATGCTGGGAATAAAGGACCAACCTAATGTTTTATTCATTTTAGATTCCTATTTTATTTAGAAATTAAATTAAAACATCTGAGGGAAGAATGGAGCGGGAGATTGACATGCATATCGGTCTGCAGTAATGCGATCTCTGCACCGGTCCGTTATGGTGAAGAGAGAGCTGAGCCGAAAGGCAAAGCTCTCGATTTACCAGTTGATCTTCATTCCTACCCTCACCTATGGTCATGAACTTTGGGTAACGGCCGAAAGAACAAGATCGCGGGTACAAGCGGCCGAAATGAGCTTCATCCATAGGGTGGCTGGGTTCTCCCTTAGAGATGGGGGGGAAAGCTCTGTCATCCAGGAAGATCTCGAAGTACAGCCCCTGCTCCTCCCCGTTGAGAAAAGCCACATGAGGTGGCTCGGGCACCTAGTTAGGATGCCTCCCAGATGCCTCCCTGAGGTGTTCAGGGCACCTTCCTCTAGTAGGAGACCCCCGGGAAGACCCAGGACACGCTGGAGAAACTATGTCTCTCGGCTGGCCTGGGAACGCTTGGGGATCCCCCCGGAAGAGCTGGACGAAGCAATTGGGGAGAGGGAAGTCTGGGCCTCCCTGCTTAGGCTGCTGCCCCTGCAACCAGACCCCGAATAAGCGGTGGAAGATGGATGGATGGATGGATGGATAAAATGTGTCCAGGGTCCCAATGTAAATCTTCCACCCATCAAATCACCAAAATGTATATATATATTCCCATATTTTTAGTATTCTCACCAATGACATAAAAAATCCAAAAAAAATAAAATAAAATAAAATAAAAATCACACATAGTTCTAAATATAAGATCAAATGATGTATTTAACAGTAGTGCCAAAAGCAAGGCCACAGAGGAGAGGGTTCAATGGAGCCAGAAGCAGAGAAAGTATGTACTTTTCACCAGCTTCCAAATTAAATAAGAATGTACCTTAGCTAATCTCATTTACTAAAAATGAAATATAAAATTGTCTCCGGCTCCTGTTTCAGCTGTGGAGATTTTCTTTTATGGGATTTCAAAATCTGCAAAAAATTCTATCATCATACGCTGGCAATAAATGCCAATGAAAAGACACTGGCACGCAAAGGCAAGTTTTTCAAAAACATTAAATGTTTTTCGGATGAAAATATCATTTAAAGCAAACAAACAAACAAAAAAACATATTCCATGCCACATTTAATGCCCCCCCCAAAAAACAAAAAACAACCAAAAAAAAACAACAACACAACTTTGATTTTGCAAATTGGGTTCATATGAGCAGATGCATTGGGAGAGAAACATGCACCATTCAAGCATGAAGCACAAAAACACCCTTCTCTCAACAGACACCATTTCCTTTTATACACTAAAATGCTCTCGCTCACTCTGTCTGTCTGTCTGTCTGTTCGTTCTCTCTTTATGTCTAATCTGAAGCGAAGTGATTTTCCCACATCCTCACGTAGTTGAAATTCAAACATACTTTATCCTGTCATGCAGCAGAAGGGAAGACAGCGTATACATATATTAGGGCTGGGACGATGTTCTTTTCTCCCGATTTAATTCTCTTGCGTGCCCATTCGATTTAAATGCCGATTAATCACCATTGCTGATTTTTTTTTTAACACCCAACCATGTGTAAAAGTTGAATGATGATGATGTCTACACTATACAATGACCCATATTTTGCAAAAAAAAATAAATAAATGCTTATCACATGAAAGTCAGTTTAAGATTTCTTTAACAGGAATGCACTCCCTGTTAAAGCTTTGTATTCTCTTTTCAAAAAGAGAAATAAAATAGAAGATATGAACTCTCTTCAAAGCCTGCTTATAGACCAGACAAACATCATATAAATATATACAGTATATATTGCCATAGTCAGCCTCTGGTATTTATTTCGGCAGCTTCTTGTGGGCCCTTCTTCTGATGTTCCCTACACCTGGAATTGCCACATCTATCATACACACGCACACACACACACACACACACACACACACACACACACACACACACACACACACACACACACACACACACACACACACACACACACACTGCTGCCTGTGATTCTTCAGGCTTTACATGGCGTCATGCACCATATGCACTTTGCTACAGATGACATTCTCAAGCTAATTTCAGAGCCAAATCTTCCTCTCAAAGGAGCTGTGAGCAGTTTGACCTTTGAATTGATTTTTCTTTGTCTTTGTCAGCCTATTTATAGCCCACCAATGATATCTGTTTGTTCATAATCACCATAAACTGGCGCAATTCCTTAAACGCAGACATATTTCTTGCGCTCGGGGCTGCTAACTCATTGTGTTGACTACTCAGAAAGCATTTCCATTTCACACTCATGCGGAGCATGCTGGGACGACGTGTCTCGTCATAAGTTATTATGACTCATCGATTGTGGCCCACAGGGGACAGCGCCCGTTTTCAAGGGAATAGAGCAGAATAACAAGACAGATTCACTGGCATCTCTTCCATCAGTTTTAAAGATGTGTAAAAGTGGAGAAGGAGGCGGAGGAGGAGGATGGAGCTGGGGAGATGATGGTCTTGGCTTCCCTATGGACCACACTTCCTCGGAAATAGATGAACTGTTTGGGTCTCTACCTCCATGAAGGAAGTGAGCAAAGAAGTTGAAAACTAATAAACATGAGTGAGCTTTTAACTTAAAAGAGCAATAACCTATTAGCAGTTTTTTGCCATTACACATATTAATTTCACGTTGCTCATCCTTAAAATAGTCTGTTTCAAACCTGTGATTTGCATTTTATAACGTTTTTTTGTGAGTTCTTGTCATTTTTCTGTATAAAGCTATTTCAGGCATTACAGGTGTGGCTCATGGATACTGCTGGAAAATTTGACAGCTTTATGTGCATGCCAGTTTCAGAGCACTTTTATCATCTTTTTTCTTTTTTCATTCTTTTTTCAGGCTATATCTGTCTTCCTTAATGCCTGTCTCAAGATGCCTTGCTTTTTTTCCCCTCCCTCCATCATTTCCACCACTCAAGCTAAAGGGAGCAGACAAATGGACGGACAGCTGAATGCCCAGATATTCAGAGGGGCAAGAAAAATGATGGAGCGGTGAAATGAAGGAGTGACAGCTCTAGGCTTAGCATGGGAGAAAGTGGAAGAAAGGAAAGAGAAAGAATGAAGAAAAGGATACAGCAGTGGGCCGGATTTTAAAGCTCCTCACATAAGAATGACATATATATATTCAGTATATATACATAGATATAGTAATCCATGCAAAATTAATTCAAATAAGTCTTTTTTTTCCCATACTGAATTCTTTTAGCTGACAATTTATAATAAACATAATATCAGTTCCTCATTTTCCACGATGGTGCCCTTTAATGTAATGCCTTAATCACTAAGTCTTAATTTTAGCGAAAGGCTGCAGAGGGAGTGGGGCTTTTATGGACCCACTATATGAGTGGAGACACATCTTATTTCAATCAATAGCATTCTATAACATTAATGACAGCTCCAGAGTTCAACCCACATATGCCTGTTTATGAAGACATATAGCAGGGTTTATTAAGACATATTGCAGGGTTGTAATTACATTTACAGCCATCTAGTTGAATCTCAATATGGACACAAAAAGCTATTCAGATAAACGATGGAGGCTAAAACTTCTTGGAATTTGCAACAGTACAGAACGGGGAAAAAAACACCAAAATACAATATCAGATAAAACACTATACAGGATGAAGTTCATCTCAAAAAACAACATGAAAAAATGAATAGAATAGACTAGAAATACTTTATTTATCCCAGACATGGGAAATTCTTTGGCTACAGCAGCATCAGTAAATAACACCTGCAGTAACGTCAAATTAGCTATTAATGATGTAGAATCAAATACCAGGTTAAATACTTTAAAGAATAAACTAAACTTACAAAATGTGTGAATTAAACAAGTACAAAAAAAGGATATGGTTTAAACATGTAGCACAACCTAGAGCAAATGCCAGTGAAAAGAAATTTGTTTTGAGCCCCAATTTAAAAATCCCAGGGCTTGGAGTTGATCTAATATGAATCGATAGCTTGTTTCACAGTTTCAAAACAGCTAGTGAAGCTTCGGTCACCTTTTGTGTTGAGGCCGTATCTGGGGGACAACAGAAATCAACTGAACAGCTGACCTCAGAGCTCTAGCATGGTGGGCAAACATGGAGGAGTTCAGCAAGGTGGATTGGAGCGGCGTCATTTAAAACGCAAACCACGAGATTTAGAAATTAATCCTGAAGTAACTTTGAGCGGGACCAGGCCTATAGTCTAACCATGATGCATTATTTACATTTAGAAAGTTAAGGTCCATCGAGGTCTTAAAAAAATCTAAAGGAAATCAGACATGCTTCCAGAAAGAGAACATTGGAGCTCCACCAGTCTGCTGGAAAAGCGTTGCCTTCATCTCATCAAACAATCCCACTCCCCAAATTAGCTACAAAGCAATTCAAGGAGAAAAACGCAATGTTCAAAGTCCTAAAATCTATTCAAGTCAGCCTATACACTTGACACCAACTCCGTTATAAGGTCTCTTCCAACTACTGCTGAAACTACCTGCAACAGAAGGAATCTGCTGGAACGATGAATGTAATGTAAGACGCACCTCAAACTGCCATGTAGCAAATTCATAAACTGAATTGGACAGATCTCCTGTACAATGAAAGAAAACCCTTCGACTTTTTACAGAAGGGAGGAAATTAGCATTTAAGTTCTCGAAAAAATATCTTAACACCGTTCCATCAAGATGTGCTGCTGTAAATACTGCAAACATACCAAATGTTGAAGTTAAAAAAAAAAAAAATGGCACTGTGGAATCAGGCAAAATCATTCAACAGAATTACAGAAAGATGGAGGGGGGAAAAGAGTAAAGAGTAATAATAATAACCTGTCGTTAGAGAAAACACGTCAAAACGTAGATTTGTAGCAGGGTCGGTGAGCAGAGTAATAGGCTGCGCATGACATTTATAATTACAGCAAAGACATCTTTACAGTCAGGGCAGGAGCAGGTATGTAATCAAGTCTCCCAGGTCAAGAGAGTTAAGTGGAGATGGCGGGTCGTATGTGAAAGAAGATGTTACTGTTTAACCAGGACTGGATCGGTTAAAACAAACAAGAAGGCTGCGATATAGATGGAGGTGAGCATTTTTCTTTTTTTTTAAAGAAAAGGTATAGTTCTAAAGCCTGTAACCCCATGAAAAGATTAAGTAGCAGAAGATGGATGGATGGATGGATGGATGGATGGATGGATGGATGGATGGATGGATGGATGATGGATATAGCTCTAAGTGTGAGTGTAAATCTGCAGGCATGTAGCGGCTGTCCAGGCCCGACTGACAGACGGAGACTGATGAAGGGACCAATGATGTCTGGACTATGAGGTGAGAAGAGAATGATGGGATAGAAGTGACAGGAGATGAAGAGGAGGCATTAATGCCCTGTCATTTGCCATTCCCTCTCTCCCTCAGACAGCACTGATGATGAGGTCAAGCGCACGCCAGAAGCATTCTTAAATACTGCGTATCAAAGACAGACTATTGATTTCTGATGACACGCGCATAATTAACGGTGACACAAAATAAATGCAGAAATCTGTGAAAAAAAAGAAAAACCTTAAGGAAATCCACACTGGATAATTACTACCGACAACAATTATTTGATATCTTCAATATTCTTTGTTGTACGGGTGTACTTAATAATAATTCTCTCCATATTTGCTAATCTGCAGGAAAATTTAATCCTGTTTGATGCAGATTAGCTTTGCAAATCATCTCGTTGACACAAAGAGTGTGCAAATAAACGGTGGCGCTAATGACCCTGGAACATCTCGCTGATTTCCAAACAGTCTCTGAGCTCTGGTGAACCACTAAATCAAGGATTCAAGTGCTTTTATAGTCCACACCGATTCATTTACTCCCTCAGATTCCTTTCAAATTAAATCGATCTCTTGAAATCCCACTTTCTCATGTTTGTATCAGCTTGTGGTAGCCGGTAGGTGTGGGGTCGAGCCACCAGTTTATAAAGGTCACAATGGACGATGGAAAATGGTGCACCAATGCTGAATGGGTAAGCGACATCATTGAACATAGGGAGGATTATTACAATAATCCTGTTTATTTTAAATTTTACCTTATCCTGACGAGTACTGATATGAGAAGTGTAATGGAGATGAGGGGGGAGGGGTCAGGCAGGTTGGAGGAGGTAAATTTGTTGGACTCAATCTTACACGGTTCCTCCAGATTTTCTGAATCTGAGCTGGGCTTAAAAAAGAAAGCAGCATCACAGAGGAAGGACAGGTGAATTATGGAGCAGTGCCAGATGCTGGAGTACTACAGACCTTTAACGAATTCACAAAGTGATGCAGGAACGTGTTTTGCTCCTTGACCAACAGATAGTATAGAATGAAACAGAATAAGGTAGTTTTTAAATTTAATCTGGTAGTTTTGGATATCATTTGGAATAGGTTTAGCTAGCAGGATTAGATTTATGATAGGTGCAACGTATGATGTCCTTCCATCTCCCCAGAACTTAAATCAGTGGTCAGGAGAAGATGCGGCCTGCCCGCCATGTTCTAGTGTATGTAGCCTTCGCCATATCCTATCAGGGTGTAAGATTAGTCTCTCCCAGGCCACAACCAAGTACTAAAATGTTTGGCAGCCGCAGTTGAAGACAAGCAGAGGCAAGTTAATTCATTGCTGTGAGTGTGATTAGACAAATTAATTTTGTATGTGAGGGAGAAAAGGCAAGGTCAAATAGCACTAGACATATATTTGGACAGCTAAGGATGGGAGATGCATGGGAAATGAGGGCTGACATTAAACAAAAGCTTGTTGTCCCTGCCCACATCGTTTGTACTCAACTACGCCCAGATCTGGTATTGTGGGTCCGACCTACAGAAGGTAGTTTATTTTGTAGAACTTACTTGGCCGAGTTGAGGAAGCCTATGAGCTAAAGAAAGCTAGAATATTCAGAGATGATAGTGGAAGCCATGCAACGAGGCTGAGGCCTGTGGAGATAGGCTGCCGTGGTTTTGTTGCATAATCTACTGTTTCCTTACTCAATGAGTTGGGTATTAAGGGGCAGCACCTCAGGTAATAAGTTAAAAACATGTCCCTGGCAGCAGAACAAGCAAGTGAGTGGCTGTAGCTGTGGTGGGTGGTGTTGAATATACTGCTTGGTGTATGCTTTGCCCAAGTCTTTATGGAACATATACAGCTGGTTTGGCGCCGTCGATGCATTGTGATGACTTAGCCTGTGTAATGTGCTGGCAACATGGAACGGTTTTTTAAGGTCTTTGTAGCTAGGTCATGTTAGCTGCTATCTAAGGAAATATCTTTAAGGTTGTGGTAATATGGTGGCAACATGGAGGGAGGTGATTCCAGGATGCTGGGTATCACTGTTAAGCGTTCCCCAGATGTCGTGGGCCTAACTTAACGAAACACTGATGAATGAATGTGCCCACTTGATTATCCCAATGAGATGTTGCACACTACTTGTGGATGGGCTACTGCTCCTGTGTTTGACCATGGACAGGCAGTTTTGTTTGTCACTCTTATTACTTCATAATTCTATATAAGAGTTGTATGCTCTTGGTCACAGTGTTTGGAAAAAAAAAGTAAAATAAAAAAATTGGAAGTTGGGTTAGAATGAGTGGGGAGAGTGCTGTGCAGGTGTATCAGCTGAAGGCCTGTATAGGTCCGGTATATGGTACACTTGCATATTACTGTCTACCAGCATTTACTTGTAGATAGGACGAAGTAAAAATGGGAAGAGATATGAGATGGTCTTAATGTGACACCTGGTTATAGAAATATTGTTGGTCTTGTGTTTGATTCCTGACTGGTCGTGTGCTGCCTGGTGGTTTGCTTGTTAGGATAACTTGGGTGGGGGCCGAATTTAACCTTGGACTATGGCACGAGGGATTTTTTACTGTCTTATCCTGTGTATTAATGAAGAAAAAAAGACCATAAAATCACTGTGTACCTAAATTATAGGGGTTCGACATATCCCAGTGTAACTCACCCATAACGACAAGCTCAGAGGAGATGAGAGGAGCCAGAACTTCACTTAGAGTTGTTAGAACTAAAAAGGAACAGTATAACTTGCTTGGGGACTAACTTAGAGAAACTAAGAGAGATTATTGCAGTTGATCTTTTACAAATACACCCCTACCCTCAGCGCCTACCCTGATGATTAATATACACTTTTCTTAAACCACGCTTCAAATACATCAGGATTAGCAGTATATACACCCAAGATTTCAGCAGACCAAACCTTGGCAACAAAATACAGATACCAACATGTAAGAAAACAAATGATTTGCATTCACAAAAAATGAGTAAATGGATTAAACTAAGTGGAAGTAATTGTAGAGCTTATGGGACTTGATGGTACAATCCTTTGAATAAGTGTACCGTCAGCAGGCCCTGATTTTATATAAAGGCTACTAAAGTATTGGACTGGTTCATCATCGACAGCAATGACAATATGACAAAATATGAAGACATCACACACACACACACACACACACACAAACACACACACACACACACACACACACACACACACACACACACACACACACACACACACACACACACACACACACACACACACACACACACACACACACACAGATTATACATACTTTTACTTCTATCTTTCTGGGGACTTTTATAGGTACAATGTATTACCCAGCCTCTTACCCTAACCATCCCAACTAACCCCCTGACCCTAACCCCAACCCTAACCCTAACCTAAACCCAATTCTAACCCCAACCTTAAAACCAAATCTTAACCCTCAAGCAGGCTCTTTGATGTTGTGAGGACCAGGCAAAATGTTCTCAGTATGTAGCAAATGAATTTGTCATGTAGCATCCATCTCTCACACACGCACACACGCACAAACACACACACACACACACACACACACACACACACACACACACACACACACACACACACACACACACACACACACACACACACACACACACACACACACACTTCCCAAGAATACCAATCAAACATGTGAACAAAACTAACTGAAACTGAAACTAACTGGCTGGCCAATGAAAAACCATCAGTCGCTCACTTTTAAGTTTGGATCGTAATTCAAAATTCCAACCACCATTTTATCGAACACCAGTTCACTGAAGCAATTGAAGAGATAAAAATTGAATGCTAAAGTTAAAACCCTGAGTTGGTCAAGTCTCTGCCTTAATCAATCAATAATTCAGGCTATATGTGTGTGCAGTAATAAAGATTTAGCTTATGACTTCTCATATACTCGTTTTAAATAATCAACTATAATCATCCTAACAGTGTGAACATGTATTGGAGTGTTTTTGCTCAGCCTAGTCTATTATTTAGTCATCATATAAGTGCTGTCAGCTCATGCTGAACATCATGTATGCTTTAATTACTGATATATCAAATGTATGCATTATGCACACACAGGATCTCCGCCAGATGAACTGGAGCCTGCCCAAAATAACCAGGTCCATCCTGTCCCATCTCTGAGATTAGGCTTCTGGAGAGGACAACCTGACCTCTCTGAGATTTACGCTCTCTGTGAACCCCCGCGCTTCATGCCCTTGGGAGATGTGAGAACAGGCACTGCTTGTTTGAAGCAAAGATATGATGAACCTGGCTGTAAAATTAGTTTTACTGGGCATTCTCAGAAAGTACATAAGCAAGCTGTTAGCACCCGGCTTGAGCAGAAGGCGTTATCCCACATCCCGAGAGGTACAGTCCGCATGGTTTGAACGTTGAGGTACCTTGGAGACCCGAGGCAGTGCGGCGGCAACTTCTGCTCCAGTCGACTGACCTTTTGGGTTTTTGATTCACCACTATATTTTGCTTTGTGCATGTATTTTCGATTCATTGGCTGATTTGTTTTTGCTTCAATAAATTCTGGGTGACTTTTGAAAGAACAACTTCTTGTACTCAGTGTACTAACTCTTTTTTGACACGAACACGCTGATTTTTTCCACCAAGCTAAGGCAAAAAAATCCTGCCAACACAAACAAACAAACAAAAAAAAGCAGTCTGAACTTAAATGAATCAAAAAACAAAATGGGAGCTGAACTAAATTAAGAACATAGAGGCTTTTAGTGAAAGCTTTTTCTCTGCAGGAGACAGCAATGTCATCTTGAGCCTAAACGCAGCAGAGCTGACCAAATCCAGGCGGTTGGGGTATTTGGTCCCTTCCTTAGACGCTTTGTCAGAGTGAATTTTATTAAAGTGGCTCCCCAGGCATATTGGAAGTTGTGCTTTGTAGGATTTCTGGAACAAAACTGTAAATTACATACTTGATGGAGTTTGTTGTTGTTTGCATGTGTTATAATATTACAGTATTAGCTAAAATTGTATGGAATTTCAATGTATCAGTCAATTTGTCTCCTTACAGCAGAGTATCTTCACACAGTTGGTTCTGAAGACATTGGCGCTCATACTTGGTTTTGAATGAAATTGTGGGATTCTGCATCATCGTGTTTTTAAGAATTCAAATTAATCATTCATATTAATGAATCTGGATTAACACGTCAATTTCAAACGCCTTAAAAAAAATCCAGTAAATCAGACAATACAATAATATAAGATACTACTCATCACAAAAAATGCAATGATATAATATCACACTTCATTCCAATCAATCATCTGTGACAGATAACAGGGATTTAAACCAAATGTGTTCAACTATTGTTGCAGCAGTTGTTTTGTTTGGGTTTTTTTTTTTTTCGTGAGTGAGTCTCATCAACAGATCTGGCAGCAGCTTTTTCTTTAAGATAAAGCCAATTAACTTCATGTCTTGACACATAAACAATAACAAGAAGAAGAAGAAACAAGGCCTACAAGGTGTTTAAACATGCTGTATGAGGCAACAAACAGTGTTGTTCAAGTAAAAACACAGCCTGCAAACATCAACCTATCAGCAGTTACTGAATAATTCATAGCAGCGACATCAAACACAGTCACAGGGGTTTAAGGAAACCTGTGGAAGTGGCGTGTATCGAAATATCTTAGTTGCAAAAAAAAAAAAAAAAGGAAAAGAAAAGAAAGAGCAATGATAGTTATGAAAGCTAAAACAAACACCGGCACATGCATATATAGATACATACACACACCTATATTGTCTTCCCTGTGTCTGTCCCTCTGTCTTCATATCTCTTTGCTGATCGTCCATTGTTGCTTTTTCTAACTGTTAAACTTCTCTTTAGCATCTTTTTATTCCAAGTCATTCCGCCTTTTTATTGACCTCCTACTTAGTTGCAAATCCTTTGCTCATATTTATTTTCCACCTCTTTTCAATCCTCTCCCACTTTCCGCTGTGCTTCACCCACTCTATTCTCCCCATTGGATCCACTGGATTGTGGATGTTGCCATTTGGGAATGATGAGATGAGAGCAGGAAAGGATTGAAACACTAAATCCAACTGAATCCACAAAACGCCTGCAGACACGTACACGTGCACGCAGCCACACACAGACTGAAAGCAAAATAGTGCAAAAGAGAAAGAGAGCGGGAGAGAGGGACAGAGAGAGAGAGAGAGGCAGAGAGCAACATCCTAGCTGCCTCTATATCTACAATCTATTTTTAGAAGCAAGATGATCCTTATTCCTCCCTACTTCCTGTCAGTTGTAGAGAAAAAAGTTAATATTTAAAAGAAAGAATTTGTCAACATCTACTTTCCTCTTATTAATCAGTCATTCCTGCTTATCAGAAAGACTTAATCAGGTAGCCCCAATTAATCCTGTACACACTGGAGGAGACATAGCAGACATGCAGCACTTATGGAGTGTTTGGAGGTGTGGAAGTCCGTGGTTTAGAGCCAGTAACAATTTTCTACTCATCATTCACTCCATCCAAACCCACGCAAACCTAAAGGTAGACGACACATCGTAAAAGCATGTAAACATGCTTTTTAAAACACTCTTTAGGTTACATCATGTAGGCACCAGTGAAAAGGAAAAATGCAGTAAAGTAAAAAATTTCGATTGGTGAAAGAGTTAAAATAAATATTGGGTGCACACTGGACTTTCAAAATAAAAGGAGACAAAAACAGGAGCAACATTTCTGAATGTCATAGTCAGTGTGCCTTTGTGTGTACATAGTAACAGTTAAATCATACCTAGCACTACACTGTTGTTTTGGGGGAGGAAGAAATCTAATTTCCAATAGCACTTGTCAAATCAGTTTCAATGTTGTTGTCCGACAATAATTATAATGCAGAAATTTAGGCTGTCATGAGTTGTTATATTTACATTATGATAGTTTAATTTCAAATCATTCACAGAATAATTTAATGACATCAATTAAAATCTGCAATTGAAAGATGTGGTCTTCGTATCAAGCTTCTATAGAGCTAAAAACACTGCAACAAGAGTGAAAAGAGCACAACAGGCACTGGACTTTATTCCAAGAGATCATGGGACTGTGAGTGTCAGCTAACACAAGGCTTACTTCCTGGGACAGGGCATTTAAGGTTTTCTAAAGTCTGCACAGATCTGGATTCAGATCAATATATATCTGAAATGTGTATGTATGTGGTCGGGGTGTGTGTGTGTGTGTGTGTGTGTGTGTGTGTGTGTGTGTGTGTGTGTG
>BJFM01000045.1:152156-169816 GCA_016586285.1 Arothron firmamentum
ATATATAGGCAGATCTGTCTTAATTTTTAATGAAGGGGGGAAAAAATGAAAAAAATTCTCATTTTTCTTTCCATGACAATGACATGTACCACTTTGAAGCTAAACTTGTAGTGTTGCAAGTTACAACATTTGAATTTTGGAGATTTGGGAGTTTATTTCTACCTTCAGAACCTCGGTTCGAAAATGACATTCTGTCCAATCAGAACAACAGAGAACAAGGAATAATCCAGTCCATTGACTAAAAATATTTCTGTAGGACCCAGGAAAAGAATAGAATGAAATACAACAGTTTCCCACAAAGCCGGTGAGTATTTTGCTTCAGTGAATGCGACCCAGATTGGAAAATAAATGCGATTTATCCCTTTGTCCCTGCACACAGTCATTGCTGCACTTGTATAAGCTGCCCGTTATGTAAATAAAAACAAGTAGGATCAAAAAGAGAGATGAGATGTATGCATGTAGGACAGATGTAAACTTGGATGTAGAACTTGTCAAAAAAAAAGGAAGTAAAAAGGCAAGGAAACATCAAGAAATTATGGCTAAAAAAAAAAAAAAAGCATATTAAACGAGCCGTTATCAGCCTGATGCAGTACTGTGTGAAAGGCCCACAGCTCCCCATGCATCTTTTCCTTGGTGACATCAACATCATTACACAACAGTAACAACAGCACCACGACAACAACAACAACAACTACTACATCAACTGTGCCATAGAGAAACGTTGCCCAATACATAGATGCAGCACATCATGAATGCCACAGCCAGCCACACATTAGCACAAACAGCTCAGACTGTTATTCAGCTGAGTGGTCTCCACTTTAGCAGTACCAAGAAGCGTCATGGGATGGGGGCGGGGACACCGGCAGGTCCGGGCCAACCCCCCCTCCAACACATTGTTTAGGAGAGGAAAAATAAACATAAATGCATCATCTTTGTATTCAAGCTTTAAAGCGGTTCAGGTGAGGTGGCGGTTATGCCAGACCACTGACTTTGAGGATGATAGTTGGTTTTTGCTTCTGATGAAGCAGGACGGCAATTTCTCATTCTTCACTATTTTGGAGTCGTTTTGGTCATGGAACTTGTGTTTTCTGGGAAGCTTTAAAAATATAAGGCAGGTGTTATATGCACCTTTTTTGGTACTTTTCACCATTGATGCTACTTATAGGAGAGTTGGGGGTCAAGGTACACTCAAACCACCAAGGTGTGCAAAACCTCAATGGGTGATTTGTAATTAAATTGCTTTATTAAAAAAAAGAATGGTATAATATAAACAAAACAAAAAAGTTGTACGTAGGTTTGTTACTGCATGAAACTAAGCAACATCAATCTACACCTTACTAACACCAAAGTGAGACTGACGACACAAAACTAAATAAATTACAATATAATCTCCACAGAAAATTCCAAACCAGTTCTAACAGTGGTCACAGTAGATAATAATTTACACGTCATGTTTAAATACCTAAAATAGGTCAAGTGATACCGCCTATGTTTTCACCTGGGTGCAAATGGATACTTGACACAACTGGACCCAAATGCAAAGCCAGAGGAAAGCAAGCACTGTGACAAACAGCATAGATGGGTTTTTTTTAGTTATTATATTGGTATTATTTTACCGTTTTGTTATATTTTGCTGACACCAATGGAAATCGGTCACACCTATACAATGTCACATATTTAGCCACAGTGCACCACAATCATCACAGGTCCCATTGGTTTTTCCTTTCTTTTATTTAGTTTTTTTTTTGTAATTTTTATAATCTACTTAAAGCAGGTAAATGTAGGCGACGCAAGGGATTTTGTTTGGCTCAAATGTTCGCTCTTCCACCAACACATCTCCGCTTTTTATTTTTTCTCGCCACTCCTTTCGCCGGCTCTCTCCTCACACATATATAGCAGTCCGGGATATAACCGAGCCGTCTTTCTGAGACTCCATGTCATCGTCGAGGTAAGCGTCCATTTTCTCTTCTCCACCACCGTGGCCTCTACGGACATGATAGGTCGGCGGAAGGATGTTCCCGCTCCCGCCTCCGAAGTGGTCGTACCGCTCCTCCTCCTCCTCCTCCTCCGTGCTTTCGTCCATGTCAAACTTTCTCCTCCCGGGATCATCCATTTCACGGCTCAGGAGGATATCATGTGTGGACGGCGGATCTGGTAGACGACGGTGATGGTTCTCGCTGGCCTTTTCCATTAGAGTCCCAGTGGCGTCGCAACCTTCCCGGTACGTGTAGACGGGCCCGTTGTTGTTTGTGCCGGTCCCGTTCTTTCCGGCTCCGCTGAAGAGCAGCCGAGCTTTATTGCTATAGTCGCCACCGTTACTGCTTCCGCTGCCGGTCGCTACGGACTCCCTGCTGCCGGGGTAGCTGTGCCTTTGCTGCCGTCGACTCCTGCTCAAGAGAATGCCAATGAGCGTGATGACCAAAAGCAGGGCCAAAAGGGAGCCAATCACGGCGCCTGCCACCACGCCAGCACTGAATGGCTCTTCCAAGGCTTCTGCAGAGGGGGGAAGGGGGGGATGAAGGAAATAGGTAGAGGAAAAGAACAAAAGAGGCAGGAATTGAGGGCTATTTGTGAGGAAGTCTTGCTCTCTTTTGGGAGAGGCACAGGCAGAGATCGTCTGGTGTTGTAAAGTGTGCTGTGGTGATGGCGTCGTGTGATAAAATCTTCTGGCTAATGTGATCTGACGGTGAAGGTGCAGTCATTCATTGCTGGGATCAGGCTAAATGGGACTCGCTCTTGCCCAGCAGCTCATATTACCGTATGCCGCTCTAACCGCAACACCCCCAGCTTTACCAGTGCTGGAACCAAACCGCTGCAAGTTCAAAGTAAAGTCAGAGTCAAGGTCCAAGGTCCTCTACAAGAAAAGTCATGCAAATAATGTAGCGAATTCTTCACTTTGGATTATTGACATTTCATTCTTTACATTTTCAGTCAACTGCAAATCAACATATACACGTATTCTTAGAGCATCTTTGGATGTCCAACATTCTATTTTCTTCACTATTTCATAGAAAAAAAAAGACCCGAAGGACAGAATATAGAGCCAGAACTTTAAGACCATTTTTAAGACATTTAGATATACTTTATCATCTCGGCATTATTTAACATTTTTGGCGTACTTCATTTAAATATGTTTAAAACCACTGTAAGCTTTGCCTAATTTATTGCTTACAAAGCATGTTCCTCTTGTTATTATAGTTTACTGTACAAAAAAAAAATGTTCCTCAACCATGGTGATACATAACCAGTAATGGTGAAAACCTGATAGTAGCGAGTGAAATAATAAAAGGAATGCTTCAAATATGCTTTATTCATATCATTTGTGGTTCACAATGAAAGTGAAAAATGACCTTATGGGTCCCGGTGAAGTTACAAGTCAAGTGCAACTTTATAAAGTCTTCTAACCAGTTGGCCCAGCCTGGCACAAGCGAACCGACCCAAGTCCACCACTAGTCCTGTCAACAGTGCCTTGTTTGACCCTTCATGTTGGTGTGAGCCAGGTTTGAAATTGATCTTTCTTTTGGTCAAAAATGTAAAGAAAAGTGAAATGTAGGTCAGCTAGTTGTCTATGCTATGAGTTAGCCGAGACACACGAGAGATGGAAGAATTGTGCCAGGGTTAAATGAAAGTGAGGATTCAACCATACAATGTACAATAACCCTCCTCCTCCTTATCCTCCACTTCCTTCTCACAGGAGCACTTAAAAGAAACAAAAAATTCAAAACTCAACTCCACTCCTGCACTAAATGTAAGTAATAAAATAATAATAGAGCTGTTTATTTATACCACACCTACTGGTAGTATTAATTTAAAAAGTACAATCATCTAACTTTAAATGTCTTTGTGTGTTGAATTATATGTGTAAAGAAAAACAGGTGCTCATGTCCATCATGCTACATTTACATATGCTGAAAATGAAGGTCTAAATTTGGCATTCTTGTGCGATTTTTTTTGTTACACTAAGGAGGCTGTGGTGTGTGTGTGTGTGTGTGTGTGTGTGTGTGTGTGTGTGTGTGTGTGTGTGTGTGTGTGTGTGTGTGTGTGTGTGTGTGTGTGAAGAGGAAGGGGAATTTCCAGAATACCTTACTTTTTACAGGTTTTCTCAGGTTTGGGATTCAACATTCGTTCTGCTTTTCTGGCATGTTGAGGAAGGGTGATGCCAGGGTGAGAAACACCATGTAGGCAAACAAGCTGGACAGAAGGGGATGTCCATCCTGGGAGATGATGTCTGGCGATATTCAATTAAAGTGACAGAAGGCATTTAGAGAGAGCTAAACCTGTCCAGATTTTTACAGACTGGCATTAGAAACAGTTCATGTGAGCCAAGCATTTCTGTGTCATTTTTATTGGAAGCACTTGTGGGGTTTTTTTGTTTGTTTGTTTTTTTTTTGTTGTTGTTTTTTTAATCAAGTGTATCAGTGGGAGACAGTTGAGGAATTGGCTTTCTGTAAAAGATCTCTGGTGGCTGCTTCCTATCGAGGAAGCAAAAATGGCCTATGTAGAAATTAATATATACATGAATACATACATCATACATTTTGGTCGATAGAAACCGTTTTGGGGTATGTACATTACTTTATTTACATATTCATTTTTTTATTATTATTCATAGATATATTATTTTATTTATACATTTCTTCATGTAAGTATTATTATTCTGTCTCTACATTGTATGTACATTTTTGTATGTCTAGATTTTTTCATTTATTTTTTTTTGTATTTCACTATCTATTTATTTCTGTTTCTGTTTTCATTAAATGATAATTATGTGGGCAGTTCTGAACTCAATCTTAAGCATAATTGGTTAGTTTGGTATGATCTTTAGTCTCTGTGATTACTGCTTTTCATTGCAGAGGAACTCTGTCTTTAGCTTGCTAAAGTCCCTAATCCAGTCATTAATGACACTTTTATTAGGATCCTGATGGCAGTGTTTATACGAGCCATTGCTCATCAGCTGAGATCGTTTGCGACTGATTTTGAGAGGCACACATTGAAAGACTATCTCATTTCTTCATGTGAAAAGGATAATGGTTGTTTTAGAATAGATTGAATTGATTGCTTCTGTCTGGTTCCGCTGGCCTTACCTACAACCCACCAGTTGTGCTTTAGATTGAGTTCAGCCCCGCCCACCTAATTTGCATATAGCAACACAGAAATAAATAAATGGAAAAAAAAAACTGGTAATACAGAAATAAAGAAATACATAAATGTATATACAGTATATATATATATAATAATATACAATAATAATACACAGAAATGTAAAAAAAATGCATAAATGAAATAAAGAAATGTAAATTACTAAATAAATACAGTAAATGTACATATACATAAATAGCCTAAACAAAATTTATATTGACCAAAGTGTATGTATTTATATATACTGTACATGCCCACATTTATTTATTAATCTATGTAATTATTGCTTAAGTCATTTTTATAGTTGCTTCTCTGCTAACGTAATGTTTGAAATGTTTAATTCTGTATGTACTTGAGAGAACACAGTCTTATAAACAGCCACTGGAGTAGCAGCGTTCATTCTTAAGTCCTGCTTGTTTTACACACATTGGAAAACATTTCATAAATAAAATATGGAATTTATAATTTCTAATCCCCACATGCATGTACACACCTAATGACCCATGATGGCATACATATGAAATAGTTCAAGTTATATCGTGCTGAATGGTCTCTTAAAAAGCCAAAAAAAAAAAAAACAACAACACCCATATAAATGGGAAATATAAGCATCTTTTATCAGATGCAAGCATTCTCTGACCTCTGAGACGCTAATGGATCCCGCATTAGCTGTTTCAAAATAAATAAATAAATAAATAAATACATAAAAAGTACCAGATGCGTTAGCGACATCAGTGTCAAATCCCGGTCAACAGCCCGACACTTCAGCAAACACGCTTATATGAGCAGAACTCCCCCATCACAAACATGAGAACAGGAGGAGAAAAGAAAGAGCTAAGAAGCTGTACTTAACAAGGAAAATCGGCTGTGTTTGTCATCCTTATTTCCCACCAACAGCAGCAGCCTCAGCCTACCTGTATTAGGCAGCATAGTGATAAATGTCATATGGAGAGGCAGAGGAGCTTATATCACTCTCTGTATTAGTGTCATGTACACGCAGGAGATTAGGGGGAGGATGTGGGGGAGAGAGATATCGGGAGGACCATGAATACTACCCATTTCTACTCGGTTACACCCACCGTGGTGAGGATAATCTAAATGTGAAGATTTCTAAAGAGAGAAGGTGAAAAGAGATGGACAGAGGCAGTGTGGGCTAAAATGCTCTGAAGAGTGCAAAAATAGAGCAATGAAAAAAAAATCTTTTGTCGATCGTTTTTTTTTGTTTTTTTTTTAACTGTATCCTAACCATTCATGTTGAGCTCAGGGCCTGAAAGCACAGGAGAATATTACAAGCCAGAGGTGGTAACTGTAAAGAAGTCACATTGGGAATTCTTATTAGAAGCATCTTTCTGTCCAGTCAAGGGCACGGCATTTAAAAATGTACCAGTCCCATAGCCTTAGCAAGTTGGAGTCAATTTGCACAACACGACAGCCTTCAAAAAAGGAACTTTTGTATTCAATTACTGAAATATTGCTGTAGTCGTCTGTGAAGGTTCTCATTCATCCAGGTCATAGTTATCCAAGGTTAGATTTTGTAGGCAACTGGACTTAGAAAGGTTGATCTTGAAGACGTTTGGCCTTCTCTCCAGAAGGCTGTAGTAGAATTGCTGTAGTTGTCACTTTTTTAAGCACCGCCAACACTCTCAGATTGCAGTTGGACTGTTGTGGATACTCTTAGTGACACCCGTTGAATGTTTAAATCGCATCTTAAATGAAGAAACACGGCAGCAATCTTATGGAGTCCCTCGTCTCCCATAAATTAAAGTTGTTTACGCTGTATTATTTAGATTTAACATGAAAAGCAAAAGGCTCAGATTGAGCTTTTTCATTGAGTGTAAATCTTGTTTTCCCAGTCTTCGGCTTGCTATGGAATAGAAGCGCAAGAGGGGCAATATCTTATATCAGTACTCCTCAGGCTGACTTCACTGTTCATCAGTCTTTGTGGTTCAGGTTCCTTTCTAGGTATCGTGTGTTTGCTGCTTTTTTCTTGAAAATATCCGCAATAGGGTATTCGGAGCCGACAAAAATGTTCAATCAAATAAATTAAAATTAAACACTTTTATCCACACCATGAATAGCAGCCGTGCATCCAGGAGGCAAAGACTCATAATCCTTACAGATGGAAGGAGGTAGGGGAGGCGAGGCCAAGGCTAAATGTTATCATGGTAGGTTAAAAGAAGCCTCAGGCAATAACAAACCATATATACACATAGACACTCTTGTAACTCATAGACATAACACCTTACCCAGTTCTTTACCAGCTAACCCCCTAACCCTAACCAGTCTTTTGAAGTTGTGATGACCAGCCAAAATGTCAAGACAAGAACAAATGAACGAACACACACACACACACACACACACACACACACACACACACACACACACACACACACACACACACACACACACACACACACACACACACACACACACACACACCACTACCAAAATTTTTTCTGTCTCCTCTCTACCACTACTTGACGCTTCCATGACGATGAAAATTGCGGCCCAAAATGGTCTTTATTCTGCTTCTTCATCACAGTCTTGGCATGTATAATCTATGACTAAGTGTGAGAAAAACAGAACCCATAAACGAGCCCCACAACCCCACAAAGATAATAAAGGGAACAGAGAGTTGCAAAATATCAAAATGGACATTTATAGCGCTTGTTTCTGGGATCGTCTGGGTCCACTGAGTTTCGCTGCGCATTCTTCTTTAAATACACTTGATCAACAAAATCTTTCTTAGCATTTCAGTTGCACAGTGTTACTACCTTAGAGCTTAAACAAAATTGTATCCATCCGAAGTAAGTTAGATGGAAGGGATCAAACAAAGAGAACTTCTGAAATGGTGGGCAGCATAAAGCCAGTCTCACGTTTAAGTCTGGAATCAACGTTTATGAAACTGACACAGAATTCCGAAAATCAGCCAAATGGTGACAGTGGCTTTGTATGTCTCACCAGGTTGTTGCAGAGTTTGGTGCTTTGGTACCAAACTCCAAACCATTCATCCATCAAAGGGATAAAATTTCTTTTTTTTGATAGAAATAAAGAGAATTTATATAATAAAAAGGGAAATAAAACTCAAAGGCCTAAAAGGAATATCTATTAATTAAAAAGAGGTTTTCAGAAAGTCTCACAGAAAAAGTCACTCTAATGAGGCTTTTGAACTATATCATACGATGGAGTACCAAGAATTTTGTAAGATTTGTGAAGAAATTCAGTATGGGCAGATTTTTTCTTCCCTGGAAGAGTGACAGAAACATTCTTGCTCATGCGGCATCTTCATCTTGATCTTCACAATTCAGCAGATCTTAAGGGGTTGCCTCACTTCTCTGGCATGATTGCACAAGAATTTCTCCAGCATCCTTGTGCAGGGGATAATGAAGAGCACATGTGCGTGTATGCAAAGCGATGCTGTGACCTTAAAATGCTTGAGAGCCTTTTGATTATGCGATGTCTTATCGCATTGCTCGCGACTGTCTGTGAGGCGATGTGTTACAATTAACCTTTAAATCTTATCACCAAAGACTGCATTCAGAAGATGCGGACCTTTGCTAGGCCTGATTTGATCAAACCCATATTGCAAAATGCAAAAATGAGCATGTGCTACCCACTGGGCCAGCAGGGTGTTCTGTGATTACAGAGACAAGGCTGAAATAAACGATTGCAGCTCTATGCCTTAGGATGCTATCACACTCCCCCCCCCCCCTTTTTTTTTTTGGCATGGTTAATTTATCTCCTTGGTGTTTTAATTACAAGCAAACAATAGCTTGTAAACATTTTGTGGAGCTTGGATCATTTTGGGAAAATGACATTCTGCCAAAAAAGACGATTACAGGAAGCGATAGGATTGTTTTTCTTTTTCTAATTTCCTTTCAATGTCCACCCCAGGCTATGCATATTCATAGAATTTTGGGAATGCTAAGCTTTTCAGGTTAATGTCAGTTTTTGTTTTTTGGCGTTATTTTTTTCTTAACTGCCAACAACGCACCAACATTTTGGTTGGAGATTTGGTGACACTGTTTTCCAAGACGGATCAAAACGGCTGAGTAAACATCCACGTCCCAGGTATCCCAAGTCAATTTCTTGAGATATGCCAGATATGCAGCAGGCCCTCCTGTAAGTTCTGAGCAGACCGCTTGCCAGACACACAATGCTGGAACTCCTCAGAAGGTAGGTAGATCCCAACCATCTACCACAGGAAGCACCTCTACCATAAACTCCTCTCGCGTGTTGATGGAAAATCATTTTCAACTCCCCAGTCCGAAGGAATGCTTTTGGGGGATGGGTGAATTTGTCAATCTGAACTGTCCTTCGGTGTAAGTGAGAGCGTGAATGGCTTTAAACCTTTAAAACAAATGAGTGTTTTGTGGACTCTGAGTCTTTACTCAGCGCAACATTAACAAATTGACTTGGTCCCGCATTAGTCTTTATCAGTTAATTAAGGTATTCATCACGACCCAGCATCAACCCAGACGCTATTGCAGCGCAAATATACGAAGGGGAAAAAAAAGATAGCGGGAGAGACTGGTGGTGGCTGAGATCTAATTCTAAATGGCTGACTGTTGATTTGTTTCACATTTCGAACAGTTGCAATGAACTGAATAATATATAAATAAAGGTATAAAGAAACCCCAAATAAACAAAATGCCACGCGATCACACAAAGAAAGCCTCCGGTGCAAATTGTTCGCAATACATCACCAAAGTCTTTCAAATGCTCAGACTTAGACATGCACAAGCCACGGCACAGGCTAAGATGAAGCTGTCATTTCGAGAGGGTTTGGTACGGTAATTTTATGAACATTACTCATGGTGAGGCTGCTTGTGGTGGATGACATCTACATGTTTGCGGCTTCTGTCCAGTCCATCGGTCCGTGTTTTCTTGCATCACAAAATGCGATTAATCCATTCTGTGTGCTTTGCTAGCTTGCTTTTTGAGCTCAATATGGAGTTGTTTGAGTTCTGGGCTGAGCTGCAAGTTTGTCACAGAAGACAGAAATTGTTTATTTACTTTTAGGGCCATTTATGTCGCAAAACTGGTCATACTTTTAAATGCATACACACATTTTTATGGGTGACTTCTGCAACACTCCCGTCATGGCAGATTTACAGCCAACCACCACTAGATGCAATGTCTGTCAGTCTATTTTGATTGATCACATTACTTTAATCAAGCAAGTGTCATCTATTGGTCTTCCTCAACAAGTAGTTGGGTGAGTTGCAAATTGACTAACTAGTAAAACCAACTGGTCAGATAATTCTTTCCCTGAGGTGTCCATCTAGGTTCTGTCCCAGTCCCATTATTGTTTACTATTTAAATGAGTAAACTCAAACATACTAATCCTGCTAAAGGGTTTATAGTAACTACCATTTGTGGGGAAGTTTTAATAGAGTACAAGTCATTAGAGAGAGTACTTTATCATTTAAATCTTTTCTAAATGCAGACAAAACAAAATATGTGCTTTACCAATTCCGATTATTAGTAGATGGAAACAAAACACTGTCAACAAATGAATTGAGTCGGTTTTAACACCATGGAGATGTTTTGCATATGAATGCTTGGTCCTTGTCTTCACAACTGTGGTCTCTTCACTCACCACTGTGTCCTTACGTTTCCTAATTTACCCTCCCAAATGGCATTTTAAGCTTACTATAGATAAAAAGGCACTCCTTAACAGATTCACAAGTCATGCTTCCATGCTATATGATCATTCTTTAAATAATGTTGCTTTCCATATCAAAACCATCAAGTGTGTAATGATTAGAGTTTTGTTCCTTCAAACAGCTGGGAAAAATGAACATGACACAATCGATTCACTGTGTAAACCAAATGAAGCAGTAATTAAGAGGATTTATGCAAACGTTGCTTTCCGCTGTCTGGTTTTTCCAGCTAGGCGATAGGCAAATGAAAGTCACCCACCTGCCAAACGGTCAACCCCTAAATGTGGCCGGTCTCAAGATGAGCATCAGCCCTGTCTGACCTGTTGAGCTTTAGAGTGTTTGCATCTTTACATCGAGGAACATTTTTCTACAGTTGTTTGAAAAGACAAAGAAATAAATACAGCTCATGACATATTGGTGAACTCCTGTCCATCATCCGAGAGGCCCTGATTCTCTGAAATGCCCCTGTCACACCCAGTCACAATCCTGACCAGTTGACCTAATTATTCATTGAATGCTTCTTCAATAGTTTTTGATTTCTGCCAATTACTTTTCCAGTCTATTATAGGCTCTGTTCCACTTTTTTTTTTTTTTTTTTTTCAGGACGGTGAATTGGAAGTCTCAGTTTCAACTTTTGATATGTTTTTTTTATGGGAATAAAAGAGCTTGTTTTTGGTAAAGTTATGGTTAAACATAAAAGACACCATGTGCACAATGATTCTGATATACATGTAAGGTATTTGTTGCTATTTTGTCTTGTTTTTGTATCTTTTGTACCAAAAAAAAAAAGCCAAACATTAAACACATTCACATTATTTTTTATTTACTTGTCCCTAACCGTACAGATCATGTTTACACAAGATTAACTACTGCGGGGGAGAACTTGGCCTTCTGGCCTTTTGAAAAATAGATGCCTGAGCAATAAATATTGGTCCTGGAATAAGATTTCCATGAGCTAGTCCTTGCTGTCCACAAGGAATGCTGATTTTGACAAATTCGCTCGAAAGGGAAAACTCTGAGATATGCATCCAACTGTGTCCGTCGCTTTGCTCTGATTCAAACCAGCAGCGTTCTGACTGTACAACTCTGTGCTATAACTGAGTTTGCCTTACTTATCTTACTGCAGCAGTGAGGTGGAAAAATCATAAAATCTTGAATGCATCAACCCACAGGCACCGACTGTAAATTATTCAGCCAAAGAACATAGAGGAACAAGCACCTCTTGTTAAAATATTTACTCTATATACCTCGCGACACACAGTCTCCCTCCCTATTACACTTATTCACAACGCTGCTGGATAGTATGGAAATGTATTCATTTCCAACATGGTCGAGGAAATGCACGTTTGAGTCTGTATCCCAGCAGCGGGTTCTTTAAATGGTCATAGTGGGAACATACAGTATGAGTATATCCGTCTCCTACCGCTTTATCCCATTACAGGAAGGGGGGAGGGGGAGGGGGAGGTTGAGCCTATCCCAGCTGCCTTCGGGTGAGAGGCATGGTACAGCGTGGATGAACCTGGAAGTTGACAGCTCATCGCAGCGTAACATACAAACAACTACTCACACCTAATTTAGAGTCATTTGCCTATCCATGAATGCATGCCGTCGCACTGTGGGACAAAGTAACCGGAGACAAACCCACACATGGAAGCACCACATGGAAAAAGCCGCGGGCCCCGCGGGACCTTCCTGCTATGAGGCGACAAATGCTAACCACCATGCCACTCTCACATAAGAGCTTCTCAAAGTAAACAAGTTCATAAAACCATGGACTGATTTCACTGAGGTCACTCAGAGGTCAGTTCCGTTAGCTGTATTAAATTTGTTGCACTTTCTAAGTAGCATGTATAGACCATATGTTTCTCGCATATAACTTGTATACCTAAGGTTATACACAAATTTATTTTCATCAGATTATAGTTTAAAGAAAGGATTATGTGTACATCTTTCATTCCCAAGTTCCCTATCTACCCCTGCCCAAAAAAGGCACTGATTACATTTATAAAGGCTAGACAGTTTAGAGTAGCTTTAATTCCACGTCAGATTGCTATAAATGTTGCTGAAATATTTATATTTTCATCACTGCTTTATACGAATTCATAGAAAACCTATAACCTTCTTGCTGTGACTATAGACTCATCAGCTCAATAAATTAATAATTAAGATCATTTTTCTTATGAAATTGAATTTCAATTTGCTTTAGTTTAGGTACCTGTATTTCTACAGAGTCAGGGTGCCCAAAGGGAATTTATTAGACTGGAATGCCTCCTCCTGATTCTGATATTTTCCTTTACTGGATTCAAAAGGTTTTCCCAAGACATTTTTCTCCTCCACGACTGCAGTTAAATTCAGAGATTTTTTTTTCTTTTTAAGATTTATCACACTTGATGCACTTTTTCAAGGAAGCTTTGTTCACCTCTTCAACCGCTTTTGTTAAATCTCTTAATCAAAGACCATAATCTCATTTGTTAATCTTTTGTTAATCCTTTCTACCAACTCCTCCCCTCACACACCAAAAGGGAAAAAATGACCAAATTTACAGCATTTCTGCAACACGGGCATGCTGGATACTATAAGGTAAATACAGTATAGGCATTATCCTAATTATGAGATAATTTACATGCCCATTGTGCACATCCCACATTACTGATTGCTTTTTCTCTTAATGTGTGTAATTACATGTTGGGTAAAATTATACTGTAAATATAAAATTGATTGCGTTTACAGCTATTAAAGTAATTGATTAGTACAAATACAGTTTTTACTGCCATATTAGAGACTCTGCAGGGGGGACACTTGCCCATCAGCAGGAGGCGATCATGCGCATCAGATTTAATGTTAATAAAAAACCCCAGTCACTGTAGATTCCCTCAAATTATCGTTCAGTATTGTTTCAATGAAGGGAAGGTTTCTGTTTCCACCATCCCACCAGACATCTGGTGTAAAACATCTGCCAAACTTAGCACTGAAAGCATTTAAATTAGCATTGAAATCTGAGGAATCATTGTGTTGGGGCCAAACACACACCACTGCACTACCGGACAGGATCATACAGTCACTTTCAATCTGTCTTTCTCCTTCAAATAGCTAAAACATTTATTACGCATTCTGAGAAAATCTGCATTTTATTCTCAGTAAACCCCAACCAAACCACACAGGAGTAATTGAATGACTTCAGGAAGGCTACGGCAACTGATTCCAGATGTTACTGGGGTGTATTTCCTTCCAAGGGAAAAACCACCAGCGTCGGAGTACTACTCGCTGAAATAACACATAGCATTGTTGACCTACAGATTCCACAGGAAAATACTGTGAACTAAGTTGTATGCTGTCTTTAACAAAAAAAACCTGTCAATAATTTTAACATACCTTACAATGGATCGGTAAAGCAGTTCTAACAATGCTAACCTAACTTTAAGTAGTCTTTAAGGACTCAAGGCACTGTCTTCAGGTAAACCAAAGGCTGAAATGACAGAAAGACTTTACTATCATTTGTGCAGCAGGTCAGTTTATTAAAGCAAAACTACACCAGACAGGACCTTCATCCAGAGCTCTGCCAGTCAGATGAGCAGCAAGGTACTTGCCAGGCATCCGATGACGTGGAGGAAGGATATATACGCCTCCACAGCCACCTTAAATCTCTCAGCAGTGAATTATACAGGCTATTATACACGGGAGGTTCTATTTGTCTCTGAATGTCAAAAGATTATTTCCCCTTCATATTCATTTGCGTAAATTATCAGCAAAGTCTCTGGATATAAAGCGGCATGAATGCAATCAAAAAGAGAATCTATTTTGAACATTTTAGTCAGGCACATTGTTAATAACCACAGAGGGAGACAGAAGAGCAAAACCACTGAAATTGGAGAGATATTAGAAGTATGACAGGTAATTGTAACTGAACTTGCCAGCATTAGCTGTATTAAAAAAAATAAAATAAAAGACACTAATTGCTCCTGTGCAGAAAATCCATCCCAGCAACCGACAGTTTTTTACCATAGGAATATTTATTAGTACTCAAGTCTAACACCACCACCGAGGCCTCTTAGCACCATCCCTGTTCAGAAAACCCCCTTTTCCTGTTTGATATGTGGTGCTCTGTGTATTTGACTGCAGGATGCGATTCATGTCCGAAAAAAAAAAAAAAAAGATTGAAAATTGAGTCGCGGATGCATCTGAGCTAACCATAATATGTCACACCTCCCGAAAGAAAGAAGAGGAAACAGAGGAAAGGAGAGGGGACTAGTAGTGTGTGCATGTCAATCTCCAGTCAGAGATTACAGCCGCTAAACGTCAAAAGTGATCCATTTCCTGTCTGGTACGGTAGCACGCTGTATGTGCAGGTAGTCCTAATAAGTGAGACCATGACCGTGTGTAACGTAGGAACAATAGGGACTGTCTTCTTTTTCTTTTAGTAGGTCATTCGTTTTGAGTCTCTCCATCTGTGTTGCCCGTTCCCTTCCGTCAGATTCAGCATGTCCTTCTTAAGCAATATGCTAAATAATAAATATACAACACAAGTCAGGTTCTCCAGACTTATCTTGACAGAGGAAATCTGTCTGACGCAAAAAGAAGCCTCCAGATTTTAACGTTGCGTGCATAGCTGTCAAGCGGGCACTTGTTTGAGGTCTAATTATATATATTTTTTAGTAAACACACTCCTGCTTCCTCCTACAGTCTAACGACATGCATTGTGGCTCTGCTGTGTCTTGGGTCTGGGGGTGGGTTGGGGGCTAGCAGAAGAGGGGACAAGCAGCCAGCCGCACAGTCAGGCAGTCTTTTCCCTCCCTTAGCAACATTATCTGATTATTTCCCGCACAGCACCGTGCACTCCAATTTGTCTCTGTGTGCATGCGTGAAACATGCATACGTGTGTGTGTGTGTGTTTTTAGATGGCAGCAATAGCTCCACTAGCCTCTTGTCAGCTGGACTGAGTGTACTGTGGGGAAGGGATAACGGCGGTTAGAGGACAGAGGGGTTCACGACCCTCCCATGCCGACCTTTTTTAAGTGGACCACAGTGGATTGAGGACTGCTCGTCTCCACGCACTTATTTTCAAGCTCCAACCACGCATGCTTATCTCCATTTTCACACACTTCTCTCACCATCTGTCTTTTCTGTGTCGCCCACCCCGCTACACATCCTGCCCCGTCCTCCGTTCCAATCACTCCTCCCTGCCAACAGCCACTTCTGGGATTGTCTGACCGTGCCGGGGTACATCCAGCTGGAACCACAGCAGAGACGTAAACCAGAGCTGGCGTAAGGCGGTGGGTAAAGGGCTGCTCTCTTTCAGCCTTCTTTGGTGGATAAAGTGAAGTCGAAAAGAAGACAAGATGTAGCGCGGCCCCCGGAGTCCACAGAATTTGCACTGGAGTGTAATCAAGTGGGTCTTACCACTAAGAACTGTTGGGCAGTTGAGATTTCTCTTGGAGTATCAGACAAGCAAGAAATTAGTGTGAAGAACAGTTTATTTAGTCTTTACCTCACTCTCCAATATACTACAAGATTTAACGGTGTGGTGCCCTGTACAATTAGTTAAAGTCTATAATCCTTTCTGGTTGAAAACGTTCTTCTGGCAACCCAAAACTGCCACAGTGGCAGTCCAAGACAAGCAGTTAAAACATAATAACATCCGGTATATTGTTACAGTGGCAGTAAAATGAAGAGAAACTACAACACAAGCACACAAATAGAAAATAAATTAGGACATGGTTGAACATAGAGTAGCATGAATTATCTTTTCTCCACACACACACACACACACACACACACACACACACACACACACACACACACACACACACACTGCATACCAAGTAGTGTGGTAGGGGCTGCAGTACCACTGATTAAATTAGAACTTAACGGTGTAAAATTTGCCATCGTATGACCAATCGATGCACCGTTCCTCTCTCCTCTCCTTACCTCGACGGTGAACTGTGACGGCTGTTTGACAGCGGCACAAAAGTTGGAGCAGCAAGGCACATCCTTCAGCCATTAAGCAGAACAGAGCGGGACAGTAAGCCATTTCTAGATTGGGCAAAGACTGGGCTTTGTTCGGGCCGACATACCCGAAGTCCCAGGTTACTGACTGTCACATTATCGAAAAGACAAGGCCTTCTGCATGCGACAGCTTTAGTTCACACGTTGAGCGAATGGACTTGGCTCATGGTGCTGCAGTCTGTGGTGCAAGGCTTGGTAAAATGTTATTTTTTCTTTCCCTTTCCCTCTCTGGAGAAGTGAAACAGAAGCACCAGAACCCTGATCCGTTTAAAAATCTAGGTCTTTTGTTGCCCATTAAAGTGGGCTGGATGTAATACAGAAGTCAAAGGACATTTCAAAAGAGGTGACCTCACAACGTTGACAAGAATGTAATACAGACTAATGTTTTTTCTTTGATGAAACGCCAAATGCAGAAAGACACAGAGGTCAGGCTTTTAATAAGAGGACCTCCGGGTTTTCCCAAAGGATTTTTTTTTATCATGTTAGGCCTGTGTGAACTGAAAACACAAGGTGTATCCTCTGTGCATTGCACAGCAAGAACCATAACAGCTAAGCCACTTGTGAACCTCCCACACACCCTTCCAACATACCACCTGGCTACAAAGCATCTATTCACCAAGACGAGAACATTCTCCAGCTTCCTTCCCTCAGGTTCTTCTGTACATGGCTTATTTTAGGGCAAAATCAGCTTTTTATTGTTTTTTTGTTGTTGTTGTTGTTGTTGTACTGCTCAACACGATGATTGTTCAAACTAATCCGTAGGGGAAAAAAAGCGAGTCAAGGAAGAAAAGCTTTGGCCAGTCAGGAAGGCAATGACACACACACACACACACACACACACACACACACACA
>BJFM01000045.1:175153-193087 GCA_016586285.1 Arothron firmamentum
CCCCACCCACCCCACCCTGACTGTGACGACTGGCCACACCGTGGAAAACCTCCCGTCTGGTTACTGTGCCCAAGAAGTCATGCCCCTCTGATCCCTGAGACTACCGACCAATAGCCCTCACATCTCACATCTGCAGTGGTTGGGTGTATAAGTGTTGGACGGCAGGAGAAGTACAGATCACTTGTGAGTGACTTTGTGGAGTGGTCTGGGAGGAACCATCTGCTTCTGAATGTGGCCAAGACCAGGGAGATGGTGATTGACTTCAGAAAGAAGAGGACAGCCACACAGCCTCAGAATATCCTGAGAGAGTTCATCAAGGTGGTGGAGGACTACAAGTACCTGGGTGTACACTTCGACAGCAGACTAAACTGAAAGACCAACACTAATGCTGTATACCAAAAACGGATGAGCAGACTCTACTTCCTGAGGAATCTGAGATCCTTCAGTTTGTGCAGCAAGATGTTGGATATTTTCCATCAGTCTGTTTTTGCCGGTGCACTTTTCTTTGCTGTGGTCTGCTGGGGAGGCAGCATCGAAGCAACACCAACAGACTGGACAAACTGATCAGGAAGGCTGGCTGCATGATTGGCTGTGAACTGGACACCATGGAAACTGTGTTGGAGAGGAGGACACTGAACAAACTGCTGTCTATTCTGGATAACCCTGAGCACCCTGTCCACCTGCTACTGGACAGGCAGCGGAGCGCCTTCTCAAACAGACTGATTCAACTCTGCTGCCACAAAGACAGATACAGGAAATCTTTCCTGCCCAGTGCAAAAACCCTGTTCAACAACTCCGTCTGACTGAGACTCCCAGCTCTTCAGGCTGTGATGAGCTGTCTTTTGTACATCTAGTTGCACATTTTTCATGATGCACATTTTTTTTTGGTATTTTCTAATAGCGCATTTTCATGTTGCACATCTTGAACACTTAGTTGTTGTACATTTAGCTTGTTGTACATTTTGCTGCAATTTGCGGTAATTTGCCACTCCAGTTTTTACCCTAGCGCTCTTGCTGTAAATATTATTGTGGTTATGATGATGATTACTGTTGTAACAAGAGAATTTTCCATGTCCGGGATAAATAAAAGTATTTCTATTCTATTCTTTAATCTGCTCCAACTCCAAGGCTTTAAAATGGGTCCTATTTTTCTTTTTCATGATTTCTATATTTTTTTTGCTATTTTCACTGCATGTCTACAGTGAAGAAGTGGGTGGTAATTAGGTCAATTGATGAGTCAGAACATATATCACATCAGACATCAGAAATTTAAATGGGAATTACGTAACTTTACTTAGCAAGTGTATGGTGCTCTGAGAGGCTGTGCATACATTGAATTCAGAATAAATATGGGATTTTTTCAATTATTCAGAATCACGAGTCATTGTAGGTGTGCCTCTAAATCAAAATGAAATAGATTGAAAATAGACCAGTATCATACATCTATTTGTCACGAATGACAGGATTGAGTTGCATTTACACTTACATTGGATACATTACATCCATGTAGCTCATATCACCTGCAAGTAATGATTACCTCTCAAAATAGTCCTGAGTGCATCCAGATCTGTAATTTGAGCTATTTCTTTGATCTACCATAGAGAAAATAGAAATGGCCAAAGATGTGGAAGCATACATCAAAAGATAGCAAGCATAAACTTCTGCATTTCCAGATCTGCAAATGCTGACAAGTAATGAGTACCTCCTCTGCTACGTTTCAGATTAAGTGCACTGCAATTCCTCTCTCTGGTTCGAGACATCCCGAGCACAAAGTAATTAAGGGGCAAAACCAAAAATGAGAGCTGAGTAAACACTGGAGCTTCCTGCGCACTGCACCCCCCCACCCCACCCCACCCCCAACTCCTGAGAGATGCTAGCTGTGTATGGATTAAGGTGGCATCCATACACAACCTCTTGTTACAGACAAAGTATATTTAATCACTTTACAATAAAACAAATTTGACCCTAAATCCCAAACCTTTTGGAACAGAAGTGGTCCAAATACAAGGAACAAAGTTGCCATTTGTAGGCTTGGATTCATTCCACGGTTCTGCATTTGGCCAAGATGTGAGCCCTCCTACCATAACTGACCCATTTATATCAAACAAGTCTGACCCAGAACCAAGTCTTATCTGGGTTGTGCTGCCATATGGTGCTTATAAAAGTATTCAAAGCAATACGTGCAAATTGAAGAAAACTAAAGAGAAGAGACATATTAGATATATGCCCGCCGTTGGCGGGTCCGTCAGCAAACCCATAACGCGGTGGATGGTGGAGGAATCAAAGGCCACGACCACATGGTAATACTTGGTGTCATCCACTGTGGTTCTCTCGGTGGTGCTTTACGTGCTGGAATCACGGTTCTGGGTCATGCTGCCAAAAATCCAGAAGCTTGATCGTGGCTGTGTAAACTGCTGAAGAAAAGGTCTGCTCAGGCAAGGCTGCTGAGCTTCCAGGCTGCTCACCGTCAGCAGCACTTCCAGAAAACATTTTATCACATCGGGGTCACCAATATGGAAGTTGATAGTAATCTATCTATCTATCTATCTATCTATCTATCTATCTATCTATCTATCTATCTATCTATCTATCTATCTATCTATCTATCTATCTATCTATCTATCTATCTATCTAAGGTAGAGGTAGGTGTGTGTGTGTGCATATATATATATACAGTATACTGTATATATATATATGTGTGTGTGTGCGTGTGTTCTACCTCTACCTTATAGATAGATAGATAGATAGATAGATAGATAGATAGATAGATAGATAGATAGATAGATAGATAGATAGATAGATAGATAGATAGATAGATAGATACACACACCTTCTTCTACCTCATTACCTAGTCTGATGTGAAGTATGCTAGCTGTTGTCAAACTATTAATAGCACTCTAAATTATGAGCACAGTGGCGACCAAAATTATTACAAGACTTGACAGATCTAAAAATATAAACTTTGTAGACTGTCCATCTACAAGACAGTAAGCAGAAGTCGGACTATGGCTAGACTCAAGCCAACTTTGGGGATTATGTCAAAGGAAAAAACGTTACATAATGCTTAATTTACATCTATGTTAGGAGCCAAAAAGTTTACAATTGTGAAGAAAGCATGGTACAGGCATGTACTATACATAGTTAGCTATACATAGTGGGGAGCGCAGACCACGAGACTGAGTCCACTATTTTTGCTCCCCTGTGAAAGTAGTTGGTAGCTGCAGAACAGATCTAATCGGGGGGCATATAACAACTGAGGGGAGGCAGAAACTGCCGTTCAAGAACTCAATATATGATGAAAATGCTTAATGAGTTTGCCATCAACCAACACAGAAAATCAGTTCCAATTACACAATATTCCGTAAATTCTTTTTCTAAAAGACACACACACACACACACACACAACACACACACACCAACACAGAGAGAGAGAGAGAGAGAAAGCATATTAATTACCAATAGTAGACCATCACACACGTGCAGTGCACCCAGATTGCAAAAAAAAAAAGCATACACATAAAAACGTGAATGGTGAATCTCCAAATTTAAATGAGCATATTTAGACAGATGCAAACATTTCACAATAATGATAATAATGATCTCTCTGTTGCATTTTCTCAGTTACGGAAACCCACACTCACAAAAGCATCCAGTGTCTGAGACCTGCGGTGGCTGCTAAACTGCTTTGGCTTTGAAGCTGTATTCAAGCCAGTCTCGGTTGTGATGCCAAATAGCGACAAATGAGTGCTTCCTACCGCTGAAAATGCTGGCAGGATACTGCTGTAAAACAATTTCGTTGGCCTAAACAGTCCCAAGTTCATCGATAGGTGTTCTTCCACAGGTAGCACTTAGGCTAGCAGGTGCATCATGGCTGTTAACACAAGGAGGCTCTGAATCCTGCTCTTCAGAGGTAGCAGCGCTGGGGCCAGGTGCATTTGCTCCCTCTTCCATAGATGGAGCTGGAGGGGGTCTAGAAGACGCAGCACCGTTTAGCTACTTGCTTATATCCATTTTCCCCTTGAGATATTATTTCACTTTTCAATTTGATAATACCTTGTCATCACTGTGAAAAATGCTAGCACTGTAGTGAAATGACAACAAAATCAAACTGGTTCACAGGTCAAGCATCGGACCAATGGTCATACGTCCCCACATGTAAAAGAAAGATAATTTATTTTTTTATTTTTTTTAAAGTCATTTGCAAGGATGATTTCACGTTCAATGAGATACATTTAAATAATCAATAAGATAGAAACTTCGACAAAAAGGCTTGGCATGGTTGTGGGTGAGTGGGAGGGGCACAATAACTCATTTGGGGGGGCATGGCCCGCGAATAACCCCCATGCCGCCGACCATGGTTTTATGTAATAGACTGACTCAGAAATTTGATTTTCTTACGTGTATGTAAGGAAGAAACCTTGAGCAGGACCAGGCTCATATGGGGGGACCCTCCTGCTAATGGCATATGGGAGCATAGCTAAGATGGTAGCTTAAAATAAATAAACAACCCTTTTATAAATATAATAATTAATCTGACCAGACGAATGACTGCAGCTACAGAATTACTGACTATAAGCTTTCTCAAAGAGGAAAGTTTCAACTCTAATCTTCAAAGCAGAGACGAGACAAGTCATGCTGAGTTATCACCAACACATGAGCCATCAGAGACTCCCGTAAGACTGTTTCAACTGTGCAGTCTGGAGTGTGCTTATGGACACTCAAAGTAATTTAAACACAAATTGGTAAGTTAATAACGTTATGTCTATGGAATTTTACAAACCAGAAAGCCTGGGTTGACTGTGAAGCCAGAGCAACACCATGACTATATTTGTAGGAGAACAGGAAACCCAGGTATGCTCTCAGGAAAACAATAAACAGTGTCAAAAAAGGCAGAACAGGGAAAAAGTGGAGTCCAATTACAGGGGGCCTTTAAAGCCAGGAATATGTGATCTCGACTGAGGACCAATTTAAACTAGCAAGGACCCATGAGCAGTGCTGAGACGGTGTCATAATCTTTACCTGATGAACTGAACACCTTTGCAGGGGTGGAGAGTAACATCAGAAATGGAGATCTGAAACAGCAGGGATACTATCCCCGCCCACTGGTAATAACCAGAGCAGAAGTGTACACCAACCTGGGCTAACCCACGGAAGGCTCCTAGACCCGACATCTCTGTGACAACCACACTGCAGTGGCAGTTGAAATAAACTAAAACTAAAGAAGAAGGCACGGGTCTCTATCTCAGTTTTGATCTTGACAAATCAGCACGTATCCCAGATATCTCAGGTGTGAGGGGTTCAACTTCAAGATTCAATTAGATCCCAGATCTGGCCTCTGGAGTGCCATGTGTCTTTGAAATGCCACCACAACCATTAACAAGATAAGTGGATGACAGCAAGACCAGCAGTGTTAGCCTGTATATGTTTGTACTGATTTAGGGGAAAACAAATCTAAACTGAATCCTTTTATCTGACAGTAGCTTAAAACATGCCACCAGTGAACAATTTGATATTTTACTTGGAGTGGGACAGTAGGTTAGCAATACACACTACTATTATTATTATTATTATTATTATTATTATTATTATTATTATTATTATTATTATTATTATTGTTGTTGTTGTTGTTGTTGTTGTTGTTGTTATTATTGTATTATTATTGTTGTTATTATTTTTAGTAGTAGTAGTAGTAGTGGTAGTAGTAGTAGTAGTAGTATCTACTGTCAACAGGTTTTCCTTGCCACTGCTTACTTGTGGGTTCGGGCTCTGGGTTTCTGCCATTTTTGATTGTAAAAGGTGATATAAATGAAATCGAATTGAACTGCATTGAGTTTTAATCATAGTGGTAGAGCATAAATATACCAAAAATCAAAAGAGGGTTCTGGATCTTAATGAATTTATGGGATTTAAACAGGATTGTGAACACTAGCAAGGCTGACATCCCGTAAAGAAATCTTTAAGGCCAGTGACAGAAAACGAAAAACAAACAGCTGCCGGGCTCTCTATGCCTCCTCAGCTGCTAAAAAATAATGAAAAGAACACTGCCATCATTCCGTTATGTGTTGACAGGACAACTCAGCTTGTCAACTAAGTGAGCTACTTCTCCTTACTTCCACATGTGTTTCTGCACTACTGGCTACACAATATCTCATACAGAGTCTACCATTTATTTTATATGGCTCCTACCTACATAATATACCATTCATTGCCAACTGACAGATTCCTGATTCGCACCTCAATAACTGGTAACAAGATTTGTTGGCAGCGATGCTGCCAGCAATAAGTTACAATACAACTGCCTGTCAAGGTTATTTATTCATTCCTTAATCATTTGTGATATTATTGGGGTGCTGGTGGTTCAATACACAATAAAATGTAATCTTATTGGCTGTTATAAATTATGGATTCAATAATGTCTAATGTGATTTGTAAGGATTCTATATCCAATAACCTACGAATTAAACTCTGTCTCCCTGTGACAGACAGTTATCTGTCCTAGAGAGCCTGGCTTTCCCTCATCTCTCGGCAACAGATGAGCCGAGGAGCTTTCCAGCAGGTATTTTCCCAGCATTTCTCCCGCTTTGTTCCAGCAATGGCAATTTGGGGGGCTTAAATCGAATCCGTGCGCACTTCTGCCAGAATATCTTTACATGTTGTCTCTGCAGTGCAGCCAAGTTTTCTATCCGCTGCGTGTTCTCTTGTTTTTCAGAAGCGCCCAGAGTCTAATAACTTGGCAAGAGAGTAAAATGCCGAAGTGTTGTCCAGTCACATAACTATACAGTGTCCACGACAACTGTCATATGTGTTACAATCACAAAAGAAAAGCTTTCCCCTTCCAATTCCGATGATCTGAACTGTCTTCTATGACCATCAAATGTAAGTGGAGAAATTAACATGACTATTAATAATATGTTATTATATCAATACATTGATGACAATCCTGTGTGAGGAAGTTCTGTATTATATTTTCTCTTTAGTAGGCAAATGCATGACTGACCAGGCTTAGATATGGTGATCAACTTGGTCTTTGCAGAATATTCCAATTTGTTGCTTTTATCTTTATCTATTTGCTCTTGTAAAATCTTCACTCTGTAGACTACAGAAACCCCTACTTGCCAAGCATGTTTTTCACTTCAATGGATGTTCCGGAGGGGTTTTTCTTTACCATGGAAACGATCCTACGATCGTCCGCCACTGTTTCTTTTTGTGGACATCCAGACTTTTATTTCACAAAATGTATCCAGCTGATTGGGCCAAGCCTTCTTTCTTCTTTATTTACAGCCAAATGGCAGTCAGTTTCAATTTCCTCGAGTGCTCCTCTGACTGCACCTTGGAAGTTCAAAGCAACAACCTCCATGCCATACCTGGAATCAACTCCAGACCATTTACAGTTGAAACCAGAAGTTTACATACACCAATAATAAACTAGTCATAAAAAATTATCTAAAAAATTCTCCCTTTCATTATTCTGGCATTTGGCAAATAAAAATAATTTTGATTATCCTAAATGAACAAAAACAGGGCAAGTTTAATCTGATTTAATCTTAGACATTGAGAAAAAATAGTTTTTGTGCCTTTTTATATAGTGTATGTAAACTTCTGTTTTCAATTGTACCTGCTTATGAAATAACTTCAGAATCAATTTAGACCCTGCAAAGTAATTGGACTCCGGTTTAGCAGCATACCGAAGCTTTCTCAAGCCTTAAAGGTCTGGTAAAGCAGTGCTTGCAACTATGTTATCAGGAATGGAAAAAATATGTGTTAAAAACAAAAATGACTGGAAAAACAATGTCATAAGTTATCTATGCAGTGCATATCGACTACAGCAGCAATAAATCATCTGCTTTCTACAAGCTTGATTAATGAGCTGCAATCCAGAGGCCTCATGCATTTTTTGTTTTGTCTTTATGTATAATAATTGACAATATACTGTATATTTCTTTTACTTAATGTACAGTGCAGTTCTGTCTGCCTTTCATGTGAACCTCTCTCTTGTCAGTGGGATGTGAAACTCTTACACTGTCTTGTACTTTGAATCTCATACTTTATTACTTCCGCAAACTACTATTATGTACAGTATATTATGTCAGAATACTTCAACCAGAGAACATGTTAATTGCCTCCATGGTAAAGTCACATCAAGGGTCCTCAGAATGTTCATGTATTTCCTTCTACCCAGGCAGTTTTAATTAAACTGAAAGTGAATTTGTCCTTTAAGGTTAAGGGGAAGGTTAAGTGAAAACATTCAGGATAAAGATTTGAAATTTGTGAAAAGTAATTTATGAAACAAATAAATCATCCTTAACTATGCACAACGCAACAGCCTGTTACCTCAGATTTACAACAGTCAAAAGGGTTTTGAATCTAAAATACACAATTAGGTTTTTTTGTTTGAGTATTTGCACAATTAAATGCCTAAAGAGATTTAGCAAGAAGAATGCCAAGTATGGCTCAAAAGAAGTAAATATTTCTTCTTCTGATCTGATCTGATCGTAATGGATCAACTCACCAAGCATGATGAGGGTAGTTGTCCCTTGCTCATTTCCAGAGGGGTAGGTTGCATATTCGCAGGTATAGCGGCCAGCGTCAGACATTGTCAGGTTAGAAATCCTGATGGACGGGTTCTCCAGGTTGTTATGGATGAACACCACTCGGTCTTTGAAGGACAAGTTGGGGAAACTCTGTCCATACATGGGGTGGAAAACGGCAATATTGTCTCGCTGACCATCAACGGGTTCCCATATCCACGACACCTGAAAACAAGAGAATTTGAAAAAAATAAAAAAATAAAAAATCCATTTTGAACGTTAACAAATTAACATGGCGGTCTTTAGTTATTTCCACTTGTAATGCACTCTGAGAAGTCCAGACAGCTAGAGAGAAGAAGAAGAGTATAGGAAGGTCAAGAAGGAAGATTCTGTGAATAAATTAGCCAGTGAAATGTGGTAATTAACTCAGTCTGAAGATTGCATTAACATGTGATTCAAGGACCATTTAGTCGTACAGAGATTTCAATTTTCAAAAGAGGATGAATTACCTATTGATCGTGCAGACACTGGAGAGGAGAATAGATCACACTTGGCAAACTGATCCATTTAGGAAAAACCTCACAGCATTTCTGTTTGATATTCTCGAGTGAGAGCATTCCTGAACACTTTAGGCTGTGTTAATAGTGGTATTTGTCAGGTCATTCAAATTCAGATCAGGAAGAATCTCTCTTTTTTTTTTTTGTTATCAATCCCGCTATTTTTTAAAAACAGGGATTCCACATCAGCATCTTTGAACAGAAGAAACTTTTGAAATGAGAAGTGAAACATCCGAGAGGTCTTTAAACAACTTTAGCTGTATTCAACTCAAAATACATATATTTATATAACAATGAACTTTATTTTGGAAATGTAAATACATCTATTTACCACTGGTGGCTGGTGAATATTCTGGGTGGGGCTGTTCTATATGAACTCAATATTAATAACATCCCAAAATGGCTGGATAACAGTGATCTGTGATATTTGTATTGAGTTTACATATGTTTACATACAAAATTTGCAGATTAAATGATGTAATTGTCAGTGATTGTCTTAGTGATGCACTAACTGGACGATTTCTCCTGTCGCAGCTGCTCTCCAGAATTGAGGGAGAAATATGGCAGTTAAATTCTTTTAAAGCTATGATTTATATAATTTTATATGACCTGTTGGGAATTTGAACATATAATTCAGCTACAGGGAATTTAAACATATAATTTAGCTGCCATAATTGTTTATTGTCTAATTTCAATTAATGGAAAACACGAGTGGTGTGTCCGTGTGTGTGTGTGTGTGTGTGTGTGTGTGTGCATGCGTGTGTGTGTCTGTTTCTCTGGCATTCTAACACTCTGAAAGAGGCAGGTAGCATTATGCATGTAAAAGAAGAACTTGTCATGCAGTTCAGACAGCACCAGGGCCAAGAGGTTTCTGGGTAGATTCTTATTATTGAAGAAAAAAAAAACCTAAAAAAAAAACAACAAAAGAAAAAAAATTCTACACACTGTTTGACACTATCTGACATTTCTGGGTAAAAGAGTTATAAATCAATGCCTCTGTACCTGTGTGAGTTTCGTTCGGCCGCCTCCGTCAATGAACTTGCAGCGGAGCTCGACAGATTCCGTGGGATACGCCTCCAGCTCCTCCTCAACTCGCACTTTCTGTCCGACAATACCTGGAAAAACAGGAGAAAAGGATGGCCTAAGTGTCATCTGCAATCCAGTTATATTTGAACATGCCGAATGGTTCCTGTTGAAACTAGACGAGCCAATTGAAATGCTGAGGATTTCAGCACGAGGAGAAAAGGAGAACATTTACATAAAAGAAACTGCACCCAAATTAATACTGTGAATGGGGATTTAGTCATTTCATTAAATTCATTTGAGAAATCATACAATTTCACGCAATTGGATTAGTCAAACATGATAAAGAAAATTGAAGGAAATTGGTGGGTAAAGGCAGACGGCATCATGAATCTGAGTGTGTTCACACAAGTATTCTAACAATCACAAACCACAGGAGCACAAAAGATCAAGGCCAACTATTACAACAATTTAGCATTTTTCCATTTCATTTATTTAAAAATCAGCCTGTTGTAGTCTTTCATGAAAAGTAGAACATTGTTTAATTATTCTGTCTGATCAACTACCATCTTATGAAAAACACAAGCTAGAACTTTATTGTATGCAACAAAAGATAGAAGTTTGTAGGCAAACTGCAAATGATAATGGGATATTAATCTTCATTATGAATATTGATAATGCAGGCCAAATTTTGTAAAATGTAGTCATTAGAAAATTTGCTGTGATTTTTTTTTGCTAAAAAAGTTGCTGTAAGGCTTTGTAGCTGTGGCTGAAAAGAAATACATTCATTTTCTCAGAATTAGTGACTGAAAATATAATCCAATTTAATGAAACAAAGAAAATAAGCAAGACAAAGCAACCGAGACATCCAAAAAGAGAATTTGTAATCCTTTTTGAGTCTATTTGCGGTCCGGCAGCACTGCATCCATGTTGGGATTCCACTGACCTTTTATTTATTAGTTTATTACTACTATGTTATCTCAACTCTGCGTTTTTTCACAGCTGCACTTTCCACTTTAGATGCCATTTTAACTTTCCCTTCCCTCTCCCTTTCCTGAGCTCCAGCTCCCCTTTCACCAGCCCCTTATCAATCCAATATTGATCCAGCACACCAGCAGACAACTCTCTGCCCTCTCAACCAGAGTCTGTTCCTGCCAAGATAAAAAGGAATTCTGTGATTTGGCCCATTGCTCTTTCTGTATGAAAAAAGGGGGAGGAGAAAAGTCTGTTAAAAGCTAGTTTGCCCTGGGTAACTGAGGGGAAAAAAGACTTTTAGAGTGAGCAAGGGATTGATTGGGACAATATGTTACATGCCACACTGTGGAGGGAACAAAAGAACACAATGAGCCTGCAAAATCAGCTGGAAAACAGTCACAGAGAGAGAGAGAGAGAGAGAGAGAGAGAGAGAGAGAGAGAGAGAGAGAGAGAGAGAGAGAGAGAGAGAGAGAGAGAGAGAGAGAGAGAGAGAGAGAGAGCATTGTTTGGGTATTACATGTGTTCATGTGTCTGCTAAAGATCATCAGTGAATGGAAGTACTGGAGTACACTGGCTAAAAGAGCTCACAGCATAGCAGATGAAACTGTCTGAAAGCACTGAAATAAGTCAAACACTGAGTTTACAAGACATCGAAATCCATAAATCGCTGCAGACGCTCACAATCTCCACATGCATACAAGGAGAACACTTCAGGTGTTTAATAGAGGATGTAAAGATTGTACACTGTACAACAAAATAAAAGGCATGTGAAGTCGGACTTACGCCCCCAGATGGCTCGATTACAAATCCATTTCTGAGAGCAGACGGCAAACTAGACCATACAATCCACGCATGCTCTGTATTTCCACATCTCTAATAGGTGTTCCATAATGCCAAGAAAAACTACTTAACAAGTGGCCATACTTCGCGTCCTCACATTCCCCACTTAGGTTATCTTAGGCTAACTTTGTAGATAACGCGAATGTTTGATTTGTTCTTCACAACTGGAAACTCTTTGTGGCGTTGCTCATGCCATCGGTGCAAATTACACATTATATATAATTTTTCCTTTGACATAAGCCCCAGAGGTGGCTTGACTCCTGCCATACTCCGACTAATACTAACGGCCTTGTAGACAGACAGTCTGGTTGCATAAATTATTCACACCAATCGAGATAGAATTGTAGTCCGATTTAGACGCTCATTGAAGCGCACTTACTGATGTGGGGAGACTAGAAAAAGAAATGAAAATTATATACGGTATTTCACAAGCAAAAAAGGTTTCTTACATGATTTGGAGATACTAAAAGAAAATATAATAACATGAGTGTAAGAAAAAGAAGGAAATGTAAAGGATACTGATGACAAATTGGAGAAAAGAAGCAGCAGGAACCTTGATTTCCAACAGGAAATGGACTAAATAGAGTCTCAGACAGAGAATGAAAGAACCTGGAGGTAGCAAATCTACAGGGTTCTACTGGAGAAGTGTGAAAAATGAAAGGAGGCAACGTGAGTTTGAAGAAGTCCAGAGAGGTGCAAGCAAACACACACAAAAAAAGAAAAAAGAAAAAAAAAGCAGATAACACATCAGAGGTTGTTTATTTCCATAGCTTCCAGCCCCCGAAAAGCCTTCAGGCTCTGAGACGACTGTTTCAGTTACAGGCTGAGAAGAAAGGATGGAAAAAAAGAAAGTAAAAGCAGCCCGTAGCCAGCCTGCTCGCAGAAACACTGTCACTTGTTGTGTATTGGGGGTTCTCCAGAGTCAAGAATATGAGCTGAATGTAGCTTAAACTCTATTTTCTGAAACTTTAAAATCCTTTCATAGTTGAAGAAACAATTACTCCAATTTCCTGTAATTAAGTGAATTGTGGGATATGGATATTGAATGAATAGTCACATCAGTTTTACTACTAGACAAAAAGCTTGAGACAAAAAGGCTAAAATAAAGGAAAATCTTTCAAGATTGTTGATAATGTTTCTAAAACTGCAGGTAAAAATCATAGTGATCCAACCTAAAATGCATTTTTTATCAAATAGCAACTGGGTGTTTTTATTTTTTCCCTGTGTGTCCTGCTACCAGCCACGCCTAGATTAACTCAGGCAGGCCCATTAAGAGAGTAATCGAATATAAATTAAGGTCACTGCAGGAAAGGAAGAGGACTGAAAAGATTTACAGTTGTTCCTACTTTGAGCTTGTAACAAAGACAGTCGAAGAGACGGCCATAATCAGTAGAGGCTCATCTTTCCCCTTCATCTTTTATTTAATTGTTCTTTCAAGATCATTTTTTAAGATCTATTTTAAAAATACTCTTAACTTTGAATTCAGAGCACTGTAGAATTTGGGTTTGTTTCAGAAATGTTATATTTATAAAGAGAGAGTCCACATTTACTGAGAGTAGACTGACTGGGGCTGACCCCTGCAATTCAAGCAGCTGGATTTCTGCTAAATGGCATTTGACATCTAATAATTATGGCATTTCACTTTTCAGTGACAGCACTCAACAGCGCAATATCAATATTTAAAAAAAAAAAAAATTGGAAAGGGTTCTTTAGCGTAAGGCTATAACTTCCCTGAGACATCAGGTTATAGAAGTACCGACTGCAAACTTTTTCGCTCTCAACTATTTTAAAATGTCTCCCAGCCACAAGATGTTTGACAGAGACCTTATCATTTTTAAATTCTAATATTTTCTTCTCTTTATGGTTTCTAAAATGGAAAAGTCAGAATGCCTATTGACTAATGATGTAACTTTGCATATTTATGACACCATTAAGAATGGGATATTCCACAAACTCCTTGTGCATTACACACACACACACACACACACACACACACACACACACACACACACACACACACACACACAGAAAGGTCTTTTGCAGAACCATGGTGCTCATTCAACAGCTCAGCTAGGGTGATAATCCAATTCTCCAATTACATCTTGAATCCACAGATTATGGTACACTGTGTGGAAAACAGATAATGCAACGCTTTTCCATGTCATCGTGTATCTTTCATCCTGCAGGCTAGGTAGAATTGGTAATTTGCATTTCTGTGAAGGAAAACAAGAGGTGTTATACAACAATGTAAGCTTGCTTTATATAAAGCTAACACACGTGCTACCCATTTTCCCCCCCCTTTTCTTAAGACTCAGCAGAAATTTTCCAATTGACTCAAAGAACTTCTTAGTATAGTTTTAAAATGCTGCGATAGTGGAAGCATCACCACTAGTTGGTGCACGTGAAGTCTGTCGTGCAGAAATTGACAAGCAATATAACTAAGCAACTTACTTCCTGCTACGTTATGGTAGGAAATCGGGCAGATCGGCCTTACTGAGGTCTTCTGGCCTTTAGTTCAACGGGCTAAAACAAATCAAAATGAGCGTCTGCAGGATAATTGGTGGTTTTAAGACCGGGGGGCTTCCATCACAATGCAGGATTACAGACCTAACAGAATATACTTGCTGAGTAGAACCTGGAGTGCCGCCGTAAGCTGGAGCACAGCCTAACAAGGGCAGAGATGGAGAAGCTGTTTTGGTGTCACGTGGTGTCCAAATAGCCTTAAGCCAAAGAGAAAATGAATAGTCTTTCCTCCTGCATCAGCGCAGAAAAGCCCCGGTTCATAGTTTCCTATGTGTGAAGGGGCAACGCAACGTTAGCTCTTCTTTAATGGCGCTAATGATTATTTTATTTACCGAGCAAATCTCCTACATGGTTGATGTATTTGTATTTACCATTTATTGTGTGACAAAATTGATAATGACAACATCTACAGCTACCTCATGACGTCATCACCTTAAACTGTTGATAATATTGCATGTGCAGCCAGGAGGGGGCAACGATTTTACAAGTCATAGTGCAACAAAGGACCATCAACCAACCGAGCATTTGCCCTTCAAATGTGTTGCTGAATCCCCTCATCGTGTTCCCACGTAAACCTTGACGTTCGTATCAGCTATTCTGAGCAAAAACACAACAGTCACAAGACAAAACACCAGTTTAAAACTGTTACTGGTGCAGAATCCCAATCCTGCCCTCTGGTTGGTTGGCTGGAAGACTTTATTGTCAGAAATGATGGTAAAGTATATTAAAATTAGAATTAAGTATTGTGACATTGTATTGGGGACAGTGAACTAACATTTTAAAATTAACTGGGTATCTGAATGAAATACAAAGAAAACCAGAGTGCTGTAAAAATGAATAGATGGTTCAGTAATTTAGCGATTTGCCTTTGAAGAAACACCTGCTTCCTAATCAAGGGGATGCACGCCAGAACAAATACAAACAAACAAACAAACAAAAAATCCAAGAAGCACGTTTGACATTAAATTCTCAGGAGACAGTTAGGAACGGAGAGGTGGGCAGTGCGAGAAAGTAGTGTGAAAGTGAAATCAAATGTACTTTCCTTAATCAATATTTTGTCTGCTAAATCAACAAAATCTGTGAAAAGTAATTATTAAAAAAAATCGCAATAGAATAAAATGTTTCAAATAAATGAAAATGACTCCATAGTACAGCGACAAGCCAATTAAACCGACACAAATAAGGTGAGACAGGTTTTCATAGCATCTTTCCAACGTTTTCTGGTGGTGTATAATTCCATTGTGCTTTAATTTCACTTGGCAAACAGATCTTGCACAGGCCTCTTTCTTGACTTTTAATGAGCAAACTGGTTCACAACATGCTGAAAATCTACCCTCCCACCCCTAACAAATTCACGTTCTTTTGCCGAGAGGAGAAAGACATCTCCGTGAAATGGTTCTGAGCTTGTTTTGAAGTGGAGGCGTCTCACAATATGATATTGCAGATTTCCTTCCTGCAATCGCCGCAGGGTCATCCATGCAATCCATAGGACTCTCTCTGTCCCAAGATGCTCACTGGAGTCACATAGTTTCTTCCACATTTGCCACAAATATACTGAGGGTTCTGTGCACTCGTGGCTGCTAATGTTAATGACAGGCAGAGAAATGTCAGTGCTAGCTCATCTCTCTTCTTTTCTAATAACTTCTTTAGCAGAGAAGCTCTTAACTTTTGCATTGTTTCCAATTTTTGCAGGCTAAATGGTTATTGACGCACGCGTGCGCGCGTGTGTGTAAAAACTTCCATTAGATATATATAACAAGGATTATACAAGTCTTTTTTCCCCTCTACTTTCAGTTCATCAAGGCCGAATATATGAATTGCTCTATTATGGATACAATATCAACTGTTACATGTGTAAATATTATGGCTATAATCTGAAGTATCCCCTGCTCACCCTGTCCCTGATGCTGTACTTAATCATCTCTTGTTACAGTGAGTTAAAGACACAAACAACAATCTTATAATAAATAAAGAATAAAGAAAAGAAAAAAAGAAAAACCTACTTGAGTTTTATAGTAGCAGGTTTGTCTGGGACTGCATCTCCCTGAGATGGATTGTTTCCAACGTGAGGGGCTGAATTTGGCTCACTGGGTGTCAAAGCAACTGAGCGAATTTTAATGAGCACACTTCGATAAAAACACCGGGATGCTGCATAATAAGACCGGCCGAGCGCCGAACTCTAATTACTGGTATTTCTAAAGTGGAACATAACTGGATTACAAAGATGAATGGAAATGAATAACGGATGATCACAGGAGAAACATAAGCGAAGATGGGAGGGAAAATCACAAGTCCATAGTCCCCAAAAGGAACAGCAAAAAAAAAAAAAAAAAGTCTTAACAAACTGAATTAGGCACACTAAATTAGAGGTCCTTAGAACACAGAACCTTGAAACATTAACAAACAAAAAAAGAAAAAAGAGGTACAGTCAGTCTTTACTATCACTTTATTATCTGGCCAACTCTCCCTTTGTGGTATTATTGTGTGGTAGTATTGTGGTTGCACAACACATTTTATGCAGTTAATTATTCATTTTCAAAAGTTGAGAGTTCAGTCCGTGATGGCACAAAATGTAAGGCCGCAGACTGGCTGTTGGCCACTGCACTCCATTTTACCTCATGCTTTTTCTTAAACCTCTTAGGTTAGAGTGTGAGAGTTGCAAATGATATGCAAATGATATGCAAATGATAATAAAATCTTAAATATTGTCGCATTTGTTTTACATTGTGCAGGTTTTTTTTTTTAATAAAGCATGTTGAATGAATAGTAGCTTAAATTTTTGAATATAATTTATGTATCTATTCATATTTAACAATACCATCATAATATATAATATGTCTATATCTTTATAAGATTGAGCTTCTGTGCAATAAGAAAGCTTAATTGAACCTCTCTTGCAATTTCACATTTATTTATTGATTTAATCTTTTAATTGAAAAAATAAAGTGGGGGAAAATCACGCACCATGGACAGATACAATATATGTATGCAGACCAGAGAAATGCAAAAAAAAAGGTTCAACAGCACGTTGGAACTGCAAACAAGACATATGGTGGGACAGAGTGGGAGGAAAGCGGGGTGCAGTGGTGTTCATGGCCTCTGCATGAAATTGTGAGAAATGAAAAGATTTGAATATGAGCAAAACTCTGTGTACTAGCACGTTATAGCCTGAAATTCTGTGGGATATAATCTTGCCCTGCTCGCAATTTAATTTATTTTGCCTGTAACTCGTTCTGCTCTAAACTAATTCACGCGAACCCGATTTCCCTATCCGCCTCTTTTACTCCTGTAGCAGTGATGACAGCTTGATGGGAATATTAAGAGTGTGAAAACAGCCAACTGGGCATCTGCTGTGTTTGTGTGTGTGTGTGTGTGTGTGTGTGTGTTTGTTGTGTGTGTGTTGTGTGTGTGTGTTTGTTGTGTGTGTGTTGTGTGTGTGTGTTGTGTGTGTGTGTGTGTGTGTGTGTGTGTGTGTGTGTGTGTGTGTG
>BJFM01000045.1:193181-208985 GCA_016586285.1 Arothron firmamentum
GTGTGTGTGTGTGTGTGTGTGTGTGTGTGTGTGTGTGAGTGTGTGTGTGTGTGTGTGTGTGTGTAGATGGGTGTATTTGAGTCGATTATCACTGCAGGTATCAAGATCAGATCCAATAGTTTTAGAGGCTTGAGACACAGCACAGCCCACTACCTCTGTGTCTTTAGATTCTGGCTGCCCTTGCCATGACCATGCCCCCCAACACACACACACAGAGACACACAGACACAGACACACACACACACACACTAGCCTTCGTGTCAGTAGCACTGACACTGTTAGAGCCTCCAGATGTTTTCCGTCCTTCATCTGTGGAACTGACAGACACTGAGCAGATGGACCTCACAGCCATTTGCATTTTCTTTCCTCCTCCTCCCGCTTGGACCTCCCTTGTTTTCCCCTGTCCCTCCTGTCTCCTTCCAACCTACCTTAACCCTTATAGTCCCTTTCACTGATATTAATAATGTATGCAAGCATACATGCTACGATGGTTTGCATTCAGAATCTGTCCCAATGATCCTAGGAGCTCAGTTGTCTGGGGCTTTATGCTCCTGGTAGGGACCACCCATGGCAAACAGGTCCTAAGGGTGGGACCAGACAAAGTGCAGCCCACTGATCCCTTATGAAGAAAAATACTGTATCAATCGTTCATGGTTTCCCTCGCTCGGATACGGGTCACTGGGACCCCCTCCTGGAGCCAGGTCTGGGGACAGGGCACAATCGCAAGTGCCTGGTGGTCGGGCCTTTGTCCATGGGGTCCGGCTGGGCACAGCACGAAAAGGCAACATGGGACTCCCCTCCCAGGGGCTCACCACCTACAGGAAGGGCCAAAGGGGTCAGGTGCATTATGTGTTGGGTGGCAGCCGAAGGCGGGGACCTTGGCGGTCCGATCCCTGGTTGCAGAAGCTAGCTCTAGGGACATGGAATGTCACCTCTCTGATGGGGGAGGAGCCTGAGCTGGTGTGCGAGGTTGAGAAGTTCCAATTAGATACGGTCGGCCTCACCTCGACACATAGCAAGGGCTCTGGAACCAGCCTTCTCGAGAGGGGCTGGACTCTCTTCCACTCTGAAGTTGCCAATGGCAAGAAGTGACGGGCAGGGGTGACAATTCTTGTTGCCCCCCCGGCTCAGTGCCTGTAGATTGGAGTTTACCGTGGTGAATAAGATGGTAGCCTCCCTCCGCCTTCGGGTGGGAGGACGGATCCTGACTGTTATTTGTGCCTATGGCCCAAACAGCAGTTCAGTGTATCCACCCTTTTTGAAGTCCTTATTAACTGTTGACTAAGCAGTGTTGTGCTTATTCATTCCTCTTTTTTTTTAGCAGCCATCAAAAAGAAAGTAAAATGTATTCGGACAATAAATCCTAACCTCTTTGACTGATGCATTTGTAGAGCACAAAATTAAACCAGTTATCAGCTAAATGCTGGTAAAATATGCAAGTGAATAGGAGATTTCTTTCATTTACTAGCCCCAACAACTAGCCTTGTAAAATGTGAACATTCACTTGCCATACAGCCTGTTTAAAGAGGACATGAAACACAAACCATAGTCATCATAATTTTAAAGAGCTCTCCCACCATTAAAATATTATATAAGTTTTAACAGTGACAGCAAAAGGTATTTCGAAGTAAGTTTAGCTGTTAAATCAACGGGCAGCACCATTGCTATTGTGTCAGTGGAAGTGACGTCACGGTAGTGGTGACTGAACTTGTCAAAACGGCGATATTACCCAAAAAAAAAAAGAGATGAATAAAATAAATCGAGATCAATTAAAAAATGGCAGGAAATCAGCAAAGAAATTGAGGTATGTTTTGCATGGCTCCTTAATGCTCAAATTTCTTGGCTAGCGGTGATAGAAAGAAGACTCCGCCAGTCAACAGTTCGGCAAAGGTTTGCAGTGACCACTTTATGGACAATGACCATGTGGAGGAAAAGTTTTTTTTTTTAATGAAGAAGGAAGACTGGTAACTCGATAAAAAAAACAAAAACCTGTTAAAACGTGACATTTGTCCCTCAGTCTTTGACTTCTCTGCCTACAACTTAAGAATGACAGACTGCCCCAAACAGCAAGCTAACTCAAAAGGGGCTGTGCGTCGTAGGGAAAGAGCCCAACGGCGTACTTACCTGAAAGAACAGAGAGGTAATAATAATTATACGAGCAGCAAATGTTAAACTCATGTTTCTACATAAGCCTCTGCAACGAGACCATCCTTCCTTGGTTTATTGAGGGACAGTGACCCATTGGTTCTCTTAATTATTTTCTATGCCATAAATACACAGTACAGTACCTCTGAGTTTATATACGTTAAATAGTACATGATATGATATCAGACACATACATACACACACTGTTATTCGATAACCATTTAATTAAAACTGGTAAGTGAATTCAAGTTCCAAGTTCTGTCATGAGTGAAAACTACAAGACAATTAAAATCCAGGCCGACTCTCTCCTTGGTGCCGACTCCGACCCGAGCCACTGCACCTCCACAATCCTCCGCAAAAATTGGTCTCTCAACCCTCCGCCTTGTCAATGGCTCAAAGGCATAAGCCATTGGATTTTACGTCCAAATATTATGACCTTCCGCCTCGTCAAACGACATTTCCTCATTCCTAACCTATGTGTTCCTCTGTGATACCGAACCCGGAAAACAATACTGTGACGTATGCATTGACGTAAAATAAAGATGACGGAGAGTATGCCCCCAAAACGTACCGTAATTACGCATAAAAAGTGGATTTTCTTTAAAACGGCTGATTAATCACCTTTTTTATTTCAGCGTTATGCTTTAAAATATGTACATCTATCTTATGTTTAGCGTGTGTTCTAGTGTTTCATTTCCTCTTTGATATTTACACCAATTAACCATTACCGTGTGCTTTTATCCATGACATGCCAGCCAGTGGTTCACAGAGGGACCACGACAGTAAAATCAATTAGGGGTTAATCTCCTTTCAGTAAGCCCAGACTTTCACTGTTTCAGTGGATGCATTTCATATGTAGGTAATACATTTTAAAGTGCCAGGTATCTACTAAGGAAAAGCTTTTTGAAAATACAGTATACAGGTATGTAAGTAAACTAATGATGTGTTGTGTCTTCTATAGATTTGTACAGGGCCTATGTCTCAGACAGGTTGATATGGAATGACCATAGTGCAGCAAGTCAGGGCTGAAACATTTAATCAAATAATTTGAGTAATTCCATTACTAGAAAGCTTGGCCAAAAATTATTTGTGTCGAAGCTTCTTCATATTCAGTCCACTGTGTTTGGCACGGATCGTCATTTCTGTTGCGCAAAGCGCTCACTGTTTCAGCTGCTGGTACGTTACTGAAGATCGATGTGAGGTGCAGATTGCAAAGAATTTAACATAAGTAAGAAAAGCAAACAAAGTGCAATGTTTCTAATGTACGATGCACTTAGCATAGCATGATAGCACAACATTGCTATACAGCGCTTCCAAAGGAAACATCCGGTCTATGCTAAAATTGTAAAAGCAGTCAGTGTAATTAACGCCATATTCAATTTTGATATTATTTTGAGCATGTTCAACAAAACAAGAACGTTACAGATGCTTTTCAATAAAGTTAGTGATGTTACAAAAAAAGTCGCAGTGTACGAAGTACATTTCTTATCCAATTACTTGGTTAATCGCCAGAATAAACGATAGAATGCTCAATTACTAAAATAATCAATTGCTACAGCCCCAATGCAAGTACTGCGACCTTCTCCAAGATGGCCAAAAAACTAAGAAAGGTGTGTCGAAGGACTGTTGAAAAAATGAGATGACGCTAAGCACAGCTCATTGGTGGAGGACAGGAATTCATTGTAACTGATAAGAGTCATTTTCGCCACAAGTGAAAGGTGTGTAAAGCTGTATAAAAGGTCTTGCTGTAAATGTTTTATGGTGTCGAGTGAGTTATTGGTTAAAGTTAAAACACCATCTGAGTTGGCTGGACAGCATTAAGAATCTGTTTGCACTGATTACTCATACCATAAAGCTTATACACTGAGTGATGATCACGTTATTATCATGTAATTTGTAAATGATCACACTAAGTTAGTTTTATTTCCACATAATGTTAAAAATAAATAATTAAAAATACAGGACTAAAAAGGATAGGTTAAATCCACTCAGCTTATCAAGCAACCTCCCCTTTGTAAAAAATAAATCAATGAAATATTGCACTAGAACTAGAAAAGTAAAAATACTTTGTAAGTATCATATTTCTTAGGTTAAATTTGTTCATTATTATTTTTGTTCATCGTTTAGCTTAAAAGGGTTAGGGTCACCAAATTAGCTAATTCTGTTTCTTTGCTTTTTGTGTTTTCCTAATCATTACAACAGTATAGGAGAGGAAGAATGGGTGGCAATTGGAAAAGACGGAAATGGGTCTTTGGCATGCTTGGTGTGTAGCAGCAGGGGAGCAAGAGAGCAAAGCCAGTGCTGCGCCTTGTGGAAAGAAGAGGACTACAAGACCTTGTCCCACTGATTGCACATCATGTCAGGATAGGTTCAAACATCATTAGTGGCAAATGGCGCGCTTATCGTTCTCTCTCTGCACTCGGTTACAATCATATGATTGAGAATCATTCAAGGTGGTTATGTAGATTTCCAAACTGGTGCCCCCACACAGCACATAAAAAGAGCCTCTAGTAGCAATAGGGAGCAAGTTTTAAGACAAAGAGGTAATCAAACTGAATCCTTACTGTCTGATCATGTTTGTCTTCAGTTGAATGGACTGAATGGGTTAGGAAACACAAAGATGGTCCTCTTGGTAGGCTTCTACATGACATAGCTAAGAGGTACAGGGTAGGCTAGAGAGCAGGTGGGGAGCTCCTGGTCTGAATAATAAAGCCAGTAGTGGTTGCTTTGTAAAATGTTTAATGGATTTCTAAAAAGCCATTCCTTTCACTTTACTGCCTCTTATAGGAAACTTTCATGTTTGATTGTATTGACAAATTACCTCTTTACAATAAATGACCATTCTGGGCTCCACTGTTGAAACGTGAATTTTTTTTTTTTTAAACCATTTTATCAGTCTTGACCCTGTACAGTGTTCATTCTAGGTGTGGAAGGTGTGAAAATTATTGTTGACCATTAATAAATGCAAAATGAAAGATTTATTAGTTCTAATAAGCCATTGTTCCCGCTTTAAATCCAGTAGGTGCAAAAAACATAACTAACTATTTATTATTGTATATTGCATAACAGAAGATTAATTAGCCTTAATAAGATATTGTTAAGACACGGTTAAACGTTTATATTGCCTTATAAAGATGTTATAATGTTTAATAAGAATCTTATAAAGATATATAAGGGCCTTATTAAGGCTTATGTAGTGTTATAAACTAATAATAGTGTTTATAAGCATTGTATAAAAGTCTTCTTATGCTTATTACAGGGACCTTAATATAAAACGTTACCGTGAATTTTCAGCCAGACGGGCAGAGGGTGTTATATGATGTAAAAGGGAGGCCTTTTCTGACAAAGAAACATTCGTATTAAAGCATCTTACAAGGTCAAAGGGCGGAAAAACACTCTTGAGGGGTTCTGCTTCACACAGACATTACCCCTGTTATTATCTGCCCACCGTGCTCTTGACTGCAACAATACGTTGCTGTAGGTTAAACAGTCTCCTACCTCTGGGTATGCAGCACTAAAGGCTTGTTATTTACCGTACTGTGTATTTTATTTATTTATTTATTTTACAAGATAAGAGCTTTGTGGGAGGATGAATGCTGGGTGAATGCTGCGTTCAAGTGGCGTCGATGTAATCGGAAAAGATAGCTCGATGGCTATTTGCAATAAATGTTCCAAGAAAATTCCACGGAGAGGGGAAAAGTAGCACGAGCTTCAATACTTAAAACCTTAAAACAACGCCAATTGAGTTTTAAAAGCATATGAGGACAACAGCGCTGCGAAAGATGGTTGCAACAAGCCAGCCATGAATTAAACTATCTGGACTTCTACTAATTGGTGAGACTTTCGGAAAATCAGAGATGACACAATGGTTAAATCCATTGGAGATTTAATCATGGAAGTAATGGTGCTGGATGACCAGATGCCTGTAAGCATCACGAGTCTGACATGGTTGAATGGGCTTTAAACTATTCAGGGTGGTGGTGCATTCCCAGGACCTAAACTGGCTCACTTTTGCTCATTGGTCTTATTTGCTCTTTGTTACTTCCAGGTCTGTTAACGGTTATTGGTTATCGGTATCGGCCTTTGGAAGCAGAAACTTATCGGCCCAGTAACCAGGTTACCAGCATTGATCTAAAAAAAAATGTTATCGTGCATCCTTGGTCCAAAGACAAGAGTGGTCACCTAGAGAACCCCGCATGAACATACAAAATCACATGGTTAATAAAGAGCTGTACTCCTCTTTTGCTGCCAGTTCATACAGCTGCCATTTACTTCCATCGTCCTTGGGTTTGTCTTCCTTTAAACCATGTTCCTCCATCATTATCTTTCTCTCACTCTCTTACTTTTATCACCCACACATTCTCAAGGTTGGGCTACTGCTCTGTCAAAAACTGAATCGTCCCTCATTTGCGTCATCTTTCTCTCTCAACATAATAGTTTTGTGATGCTTTTCTATTCTCTCTATCACTCCAATTTCCAATTGTCACTCATCTTCCTTTTGCTTTTTCACAATCCCGTCACTTGTTAATATCGTGTCATTGCGCTTTGGCCCCTAATTGTGATTCTCGACTATCCGTCTTGCTCTTTTTTCAGCTTTATTTCTTCATTGCGAGTCATTTCTTTACCAGCATTTGTCTCTCGATGTCTGCAATGCTAGTAAAGTCTGTTACATTCTCTGCGATAAGCAAGATAGTTTTTTCTTTAGGTTCTTGAGGAACAAGATCAAAGTTCATCGTGGTCTGGGCATTTCATTCTTCATGTGAAATCAAGTCTTGATGTGTCAAGGGCAAGCTCCAAGAACTCCCAAGCCAGGGCTGCCAGAACAAAATGATGTCTCCTCACAGCCTTGAGAGCACAAAAACATTTCGCACCTATTGAGGTGTGTTGGTTTTGTGTAGCAGCTATAGGAAAGCAACACACTGACAGAGGCAGACCGATGGTTTAATGTGCCCCTTCTTTTTCAATCTTTGTCACCATGTTTTCATCTAAAAAATAAAAAAAATAAAAAATTCAAATATTTAACTCCATATATTTTGATTGTGCCTGTTATCATAAATATTGTCTTTGGGCACTGAGCCTGACCCCTAATGAAGCAATTTAACAAACCTGGAAAACCTCATTTCCATCTCATCTCTAAAATGAAATGGTAATATTATTATTTTTTTATTTATTTATTTATTTATATCAAATTAAATGATGCCTTCAAAGGGTTGAAATCTATCATTAGATGCTGATATTTAGTGAATCACCCCACCTCAAAGTCCACAACTTACTAAAATCCCCTTCTTTTGCCTCAAGAACATCTTGGGTTTGAATCAGTTGTCTTTGTCATACGGCTGGAACCCTCATGGAACCCTGTCCGGGGTTTCCTGAAAAGTCCTACATGGGCTCCAAGATGTCTATAATTCTGCATGGAGCATTCTTAACTGCACAAAGACCATGGTGCAGTGCAGCACTCCAATCGTTAACAACCTTCACTGGCCGCATCTCCTATAAACCTCTGCTCAGCTATAGACACACAAATATTGTGTCTGAAACACAATATTTTCCCATTTGCTTTCAAAAAAACTTATCAACTATGCAGAGGGGGACCAGGGTAGCTGTGATTGGCTTCCGGTTGTTGTTTCTCCAACTTTACTCTATGTTGTATGATAACTTGCATCTTTTTGGCCAAGGTGATCTAAATTTCTTTCCTATTCATTTAAATTAAACAAGGATGAACGATCAAATATCCTCATTTGAGCTCGCCCATTTGAGCTACACAAATAGATATCTCATGTGTTTCTTATTGCTCGCTTGCATGGTGGTTTATGACTATTGTTTGTACAAGCAACGTTAATGTATGTGCTATTTGCAAACCAACAACTAATGAAATCAAAGGTGGCTGGCTATAAATGTAAAAGAAATGAATGCTGCCCCTCTTCGCTCGTTTGGATCTAAATTAAGAAAGTTCCATAGCGAGCAAGTCAACACTCCGCTCAACGATAAATGGTAAATTACATATGTCGATAGGCTAAACGATAAAGATCCTTAATGCTAAATGTTGAAGTCCCTAAATGCAGAGATATTTAGATATTAAATGTATTATTTGCATATTTGATCACATTCTTATCTGGATTTATGGACCAAGCTAGTGAGCACATTGTTGTTAACCGGCGTACTGTTGTAAAATATATATCTGCAATCTTTAGAGGGATTACCTCAAGCGTTCGACTAAATTCATCAACTACACAGCAAGTGGAAAGGCATTCCAGCTCAAGGTAGCAGTTGGAGACACTGAAACCACTTCAATACGCAACATGCTAACTTAAAATGCACATGCCCACCTCACCATGAAATAGCTAATAGGTCTCTTCTTCCCAAATGCAACACCTCTGGGAAACACACAGCACAGGCAATTAAAATTTGTCTGCCTAAACATACAAAAGATTGAGGACTGTTTATTTGCGAAGTACACAATGATACACAGATGAAGGCAAGGGGGGGAAGAATAAGATTTGTTCCTGAATTTATTAGCTGGTAAATAATTGATGTATTAGCAATAATCTAATTTAGATGAAAATATAGACAAATAACACCCCACCAACCACCTCCCCTGCACACACGTCCTGGTAGTTATATCTTTGTGAGAACTTTTATAGATAATATATTACCCAGCTTCTTACCCTCCCCATCCCAATTGACCCCTATCCCCAACTGTAAAAAACACCCAATCCAAAATACACACACACACACACACACACACACACCAAAAGAGAGAGAGAGAGAGAGAGAGAGAGAGAGAGAGAGAGAGAGAGAGAGAGAGAGAGAAAGCATATTAATTACCAATAGTAGACCATCACAGTCTTCCATTGGTGTGTAATACTGGGGTAATTCCCCCGTTACATGGTTAAGCAAGTGCATGTACACCTTTATAAGACAAGACAGGACAAGACAAATGAATACTGCAGCTTGTTTACCAGGCAGTGCAGAGAGACTCCACGACACGCATGCTGTATTTCTAGCTATTTCCTACATTTTCATTTTCATGTGCTCGAAACATTTCAGAAATGGGCAGAGCTGACGTGTGTTGCGCGGAGCTGTTATGTCATCCTTTTAAAGGCAATTATTTTATCACACTTCCCCGTGTAAACACAGCCACCGACCTGTACTTGCAGGATAATGACATGCACCAACACACACGGTTCACTCAGACCCAAAGATTCATTATTATAGCGCTGGTTGACAGGGCTATAATAAGCCCCCCACCCCACCCCACCCCACCCACCCCCACCCTCCTTCAATTATTGACAAGCAATAGCTCCACTCTTCACTGATGTCCTCAGGGATGGCCAGCAGGGAAAATAAGAGGAAAAAGCATGTGTGAGGAAGATGAGATGCGGGTAGTATCAGAGAGGAAAAGAAGTAGAATTGGTGACCCATACAATATTGTGGGAATTAAGAAAACAGAACTGAACCCGATGTAAAAAAAACTTCAATTGGGATTTGCGTGGACTTGTGGCAGCTCTGTGTTCAATTTGTCCTTTATTTACATTCTGTCTTTGTTGCTAGGGGCTACAGAACCGCCAATCCTCTCTCTACATTGCGGAGCAATTAGAGGCCGTTGCTGTCAGGATGCGAGGCAGCTTTTCAAGTTCCCTGCACATCTGTCGCTCAGGAACACAGGAGTGAGAACACACCAAAAAAAAAAAAAAAGCACTGTTCTTAACAAACTGAGGTGTTTTCGGTACAAAAATGTCAGGAATGTGTGGATGGGAAAATGATTAGAAGACTGAAAATGTCTACATGAATTCACACTTTCTTTTTTATTTAAAAACTGTGTCTAGATATCTAGACATTTTTCAACGACATTGGATAGACCGGAATGAGGTAATATTCTTTTTTGATTCTTCTTAGAATCTTACCGGACAAAGCTTGAACCACAGTGAAATTCAAATAATTACTGATTTTTAATTACCGGCAGAAATATAAACCAATGCGACGATGTGAAACCTGTCATGAGGTCCGGAGATCATTTAAACGAGGTGGCTGTAAATAATGTCACTTATTTCAGGCATATTTGTAGATGCTGGTTTCACAAAATGATTCCATGTTTAAACCTACAGACGTGAAATAATTTTTTTGTTTGTTTGTTTGTTTTGTTGTTGTTTTTTTTACATTTACTGAGTTTAGCTGTTGCACCAGTTTAATACAAGGGACCATGCTGGGCAAAGGGGCCTCGATAATGCATGTTATGCATGTTAATAATCCATCCAGGAAGTAATTTTCCCCCGTCCCCACTGGCAAGGCATTACTTTTGTGAATTACTTGTTTATGTACACTGTAGCAGAAACAACTTTTGACAAGCCTTCTTTGTGTGCAGCCTAGATTTCGAACGAGAAAGAAAGAGACATAAATCTTGTGTGCCAAAGATTAATGTCACGTTTCAGCAGAGAATCAGGAGGTTGATCCTATTAGTCTTGAAAGCTGTGGTTAATAGTACAAAATATATTCGGGGGGAGGAAACAAAAACAGAAAAAAAAAATAAAGACGTATGAAAGAAAGAAGTAAATGCAAGTTAAAAGAGAATAAGACGGCAACGTTCAATGTCAAGGCATGGATGGATGTGACCAACTTTCAGGAAGAGTTTCAGGCTTTGTTACTGGATATGTTTGTGTCTTTAATCTTTGGTGGAAAAGGTCCACTTTGTCATATGGCATTAATGTTAATAGGCATAAATGCTTTGTCAGGGCAGGGGAAATAAAGCAGCACAAGGAGCACAAGGTCCCAACAGGGTTGCTTGCCTTGGCTGGTGACTGGCAGCTCAGGTTTCCAGAGCATGTCGTGAGGACATCCCTCAAGCCACATTTGGTCCTAACAGCAGGTAGCGCTGTTGGAAGACCAGATAAAGGAGGCCCATTAATGGAAGAGGGCCAAATATCACAAGCTGGTAGAGGTTGCCAATGGTTGGAATGGCCACTGCGAGCCAATGGAGGCACCCTACCGCCCTGGGTTCATCACTGAGGATGTGTCCAAGTTTCACCTTGTAGATGTTTCCATTAACTATTTGGTCATTCTTAAAATAGAGGTGACACACTCACCACCTTTACATGGCACCAACACGTTGAATTCCATATTCACATCTGGATTTCTGTGAGTAAACGTTGTTCAACCACCAACCTGAATGCAACAGACTCGAGTAAAAAAATCACCCCACAAGACAAGAAACATGGGAGAAGTGCGCTGAAGCAGATGTTATGAAGGGGAGATCAAATTCATTTTCTCAAGCATCTCCCTCCTTTTCTCTAGTTTAAACACTGTTGTGAGCAACTGTGTCGCTGGAGATAGCCCGATGTGCTCAGCATAATTAGCTAGCGTGGCAGCCAAGACACTATCTTGAAGCCCAATCAGCATTTTTGAACACTACAGGAAGGGATTCAAAGGCCCTGCCATTCTGCTTCCATTAACATACAATTCTGCCCTGAGCTGTATTATTTCATATTGCTTTATTTGTAGTGTTGTCTGTCATGTGTTAGGTCGGGCATTTCTTTGTAATTGTTGGATGAAGGTGAAAGAGGGACAGGAGATGGAGGGCTTCCTTGGTGGGGTTAATGCCTTTAGCTTTGGAAGTTTGTGGGAATGACTGCTCAGGCCTCAGGCTTTATCATTATCTTACAACAGCACATTAGTTTGTCGTTTAATGCCCTGTTCACCCTACACGGTTTTAGCCCAATCATAAGGTCACCCGTTGGTTTTTGCTCTCCTCCCCTCAATTTGGGGGTGAGGCAGTCGTCTGCTCAGTGACCCTGAGTCAATTAGAGCGAACGCCTTGAAGAAGCCAGTCGGGCCATCAGCAAAAGCCCAACTCGGAGTCACAACTCGAACTGAATATCTGGTGTGCTAAATATCTAGTCGGGTCACAGTAACATAAAAAGAGCTACAGCCAATGAGAGCAGACACTGGGGTTGATTCAAGATTCTGCTAGATTACCACTGCAGTTTCTATGTCTCCCCGCCAGGTGGTGTTATCAACACCGAGACTTAAAAGCCAGAGAAACGACTTATGAAATTCACCATGCCCTGACCTGACTTTCACCCGCAAATTCAAGATCCAGGACTCAACTCAACTTTAACTCAACCCTAAGCAGTAGCAGCAACATTAACAATAACAGGCAGCTGTGATGAACGGAGTCCAGAAAGATTTTGCTGCCTTTGTGGACTCATGAAATGTTGAAGAGTTTAGTTGAACAATGGTGGGAGCGCCCGAGTCTGTATGATGTGTTTGGCGAGCTCTGCCATAATATTTAAACGCATCACCCTGCGGATTGCGGTTGTTTGCATTGCATTTCCTGCATCACTTCTCTTTTTTTTTTTTTTTCATTTTAACATTTTTACGAAATGTTCTCTGGAGACCAAATAGAGCAGCCGGCCAGGCCTGCTACAAAACTTGTGTAGCATGGACAAGGCGTTATGTGTTAAATAAAATGAGGGATATTCCTTTGTTTGGTATTTCTATTTATCATCTCCACTGAGCCTCCTTCCAGTGTCTTCTCATCTTTTATTCTTTCCTTGGGGTAGAACATCACATTATTTAATCAGCAAAAACTGATATCTGTCTTTTTTCAACACTGATTCCAATTTATAAGAATAAAGCCAAACTTCCAGCAATTTCCTCTGATAACAATCACAGCACTTTTAAACCTCTTTTCAGCAGTCAGAGTAATTTGAAAGTCGAGAACGTAGAGAACAACTCTTACACACAAAAAAAGGGACAGAGTGCAAAAGACTTAACAGACTTGCATATTAATGAATGAGCGCATGTTAAAAAATGTCACACAAGGTCAGCAGTAGGTCCCGTGTCGTGACGGCAAACCAAGACATGCAAATACACTTAAAACACATGCACACAAATTAAGCCTCTGCAAAAAAATAAATAAATAGCACAGCTTTAATTTGCATAGATACAGGAAAAGACCCAAATTTCAGCATCCCAGTGGCATGGGGCATCCATCCTGTCAAGGGCACTTTGCTTTCTTCTGACACACTGTGGAGGTGACCAAGGGGAATGGGGGGGTTATACTCTTTTGTTTATATATACATAATTAAAACAGAGAATAGCATAGAGTATACTGTATTTGCCATTATACAAAGAACTGTACAACAAAACCTCGAGGGCATCTTGAAGGTCAATCCAAGCTACTGCAGCCACGCCACCTCTGACGATTAACCTAACCTGACGCTTTTGAAAACACCCCTAAAGGCTGACAAAAAGTAGTTTAAGAAAGAAAAGCTTATAAATGTATAGATGTGTGTGTCCGTGTGTGGTGTGTGTATGGTGTGTGTGTGTGTGTGTGTGTGTGTGTGTGTGTGTGTGTCGGGTGTGCGTGTGTCCTCACATTTACTGTACATGTTGAGTACTTAAAACCTACATTCTACTAACAAAATGGGCCCATGTTTGCAATGTGTGTCAGTTTTGCCTCAAAGGATTGTTTGAGGCTTAGGGCGTGGTTTGACAGTTGGAGTTAGAATTAAGTTCAGGTTGGTGTTTGGGTAAGTGAGTTATTTGGGGTGATTTGGGATAGGACAAAGAACTGGGTAATGTATTTTGTCCATTAAAATCCTCACAAAGATAGAAATGTGAGTGTGTGGATGCATTCATGAATGTATAGGGTTTTATATATGTGTGTGGGTTATTTGTTCATTAATGTACTACGTGTTATTGATGAAATTGATAACTGTCATGTCTATTTACTGGCGTGCAACAAACGATGATGGGATTTATTGCTCGATTAGGGACCACTCAATGTACAATTCTTTTCAAAATGTATTATGGGATACATCGAGTCCATGGATAGGGTATATCACTAACTCATTTAGCATTCAGGCAGTCCTTAAAAAAATTGTGTGGTCCATATTTAGTGCACTATTTAGGGAACAGGGAGTGCTGTTGGATGGAGCCAATGGCTCCCTTAATCACTTCGGAAGTGAATAAAATAGTTTTGGTGGAATAAATCAGATTAAAGCTGCCAATGTGCCACCGCAGTCCAACAGCTCCGACTGAAGATTACAGAGAGGGAGATATATAGGGGGATTACTGCTGATGGGTGTGGTCATGGCTGAGCAGTCTGGAGAAAGGCAGGTGATATTAAAAAAATGAGAATATTCATAGCGTGATGAAGCCATGAGCACAGTTTTATCTTGTCAATCATAAGCCATGTGTCTCACTCAGGCACAAGGACACATATGTAGGAGGAAAGGAAGGACAATGAGGGTGAGTGTCAGACTCTTCCATCTGCAGGGAAAATCATGATTGCAAGCCTCCGCAGACATTTTGAAGGGTGAGGGTAATTAAAGCAAATAACTCACCCTTGAAACTGCCTTTGGATCGGAGTAGCAGTAAAGAAGTGAAAGCAGGAAACACAACTACTGCCCTGACCCAAAAAAAACCATGTGATTTCATTTTCTTTTAGATAACTGCACTCATCTATCTACTATGAATATTTTTAATCACAAAACGTCACCTCCTGCTTTGAAAAAACAAAAAACACACATTATCTTATCCGCACCAATTTTTTTTTCCCCATTACCAGTGTTGAGTGAAAAGACTCAAGCAGAAGGCAATCAATCCCCCTGAGAAATCACAAAGGGCAATTGCTGAATGTCGAGCACAGCGAGGGAGTCGAAGATGGGAGGCAGGGAGGGAAGGATTTGATTGTTTGCTGATAGGAAGCGGAAAGATGGCAGAAGACAAAGCACACCTTTATCATCATTAAAAAAGGGATCAACTTCTGAAACTGCCACCAGACCCCCCCCCCAAAAAAAGCATCATATGGAGCTAGCAGCAGTGGTGACGAAATCCATGCATTAAAATAAGAAAAATGGATTCTCCCCATTACCTGCATACATTTTTCATCTCCTATTAAGACAGCAGTCCAATGAGTGAAATTTAAATGGTGTTCGAAACAACCTTTAACCTGCATGTTTAGCTTCAATGTGTCTCACATTTACCGGCTACTGAAATCAAGCTGGAGTTGCGACTCAAGTCCTGAAAGTTAGATAGCTTGCTGTTGTTTTGCTTAATATATGTCTCTCTTTCACACACACACACACACACACACACACACACACACACATAAATGTCCTCACTTTGCTAGTAGGATGAATATTTTGGTGTTAAGTATGTAGCAAGTAGAACTACACACACACAGACACACACACACACACAGACACACACACACACACACACAGACACACACACACACACACACACACGCGCGCGCGCGCACGCGCGCGCACGAACACAGATTATAAAGACACCTAAATCTCCTTCTTGTGCCTGCCTCACCACACCCCTGGCACATGCTCCTGCAAACTTGATTACATTTATATGACCCGTGTGTGTGACTGAGAGAGAGACACAGAGAGTGAGAGAGAGAAAGAGAGAGAGGGAGGTGGGGGTTGGGGGGATGTTTGTGTGTCCCCTGATCCTCTGGATTTCCATTGCAATCTGTTGCATGGATGGATTGATGGATGGATAGGCAAAGGAAAGAGGGAAGGGTGGGATACACACCACAGGAAAAACTAATCACAGAACAGAAGGTCGTTGGACCTGTTTGTGAGTCACACACACCCATGCACGCACGCACGCACACACACACACACACACACACACACACACACA
>BJFM01000045.1:209047-228625 GCA_016586285.1 Arothron firmamentum
ACACACACACACACACACACACACACACACACACACACACACACAGTGAGAAATGTGTGATTATTACAGCCTTTACCACCATAAAAATTAAAGTGAGGATTATCCAATCAAAATTAGCTCACCTGTACTGCGAAAAAGGTGAAAAGCAATCAGTTGCAGGTTGCCACAAAAGTCCTGGACATACTTGGAATTTTTTATTTTATTTTATTTTATCTTTTTTACTAGTACTTTTACTTTTACTTTTCTGCCATTTTAACAATGTAAATATCTCCACTGTTGGACAAATAAAGGATATCTTCTTTACAAAAGAAGAATAAAACTATGTTGCAGCATCATTGGTAACATGTGTCTGGCTCTTTTTGTGTTTACAGAAAAGAGCAAAGAATCATTAACACAAAGAATAATTCACAAAATTCACATTTCCCATGGATTTGGAGAATTTGGTCCTGAACTTGGTAACAGTTCCTTGAATGCTCATCTTATGTATATATTGCATTTACATGATGGGACATGGCACGTTGGCCATGTTTTTCCATTGGCAGGAGTTGAGCCCAGCTTTAATTTTCAACACGGACTGATATAAACTGGGAAACAATTAAAAAGCCAATTCTGAGAATGAGATACATGTGTGTTATGGATGAGTGATTCCACAGGAAGTTCGACAGAAAACAGTGACGTTATTGCCCAGTTCAGCTCTCACAACGCAACTGTGTTCTTCTCAGCCCTTGAGCGAGAGCGCACGCTAATGAGTACCTGGCTGCTCTGGCCCAATTGAGTCTTTTTTTTTTGCTCAAAGCCTAGCAGCAGGTCCTTGCACATGGTGAAGAAGGTTAGCTCAAACACACTTATCACTCAGCTGCTGCCCTTCTTTCGCAAATGCGTCTCATTGCTCCTTTGACAGTCTGGCGAGTGCCGGCCAGATGCACTGTGTAAACGGTTGTTTTACATAATTCTACATTACATTTGATGTGGGAGGATGAGAAAACAATAATAGGGAGATGGATAAAATCCCTGCATGGCAAAAAAATTCGCCCTGCCGAAGTCAGGGATTTAACAGCGCATATACTGCCATCGGCGTGACGACCCCTCCAGAGACCCTTTCTGTGGCGTGGGGGGGGGGGGGTGCTGGAAGAGATGCTGCCAGATGTGCCCGATGCAAACGAACAGCTGTTACTAGACTCGTAGCTGTCCATCTTACCGCAGCCACACTGTTGTGATAGCATTCACACAATTCTTTACTTTTAACATAGGGGGTTTTTTGTACTACATATTAAGTACCAAAACACACATTTTAGAAGATTCTGGCTGGACCTCACAACATCAAAGGGACTGTCTGAGGGCTGAGACATAGTTTTAAGGTTGGGGCTAGAATTGGTTTTAGAGTTATAGGGGTTAGTTGTGATGGTTACTGTTTGATTAGGGAGCTGTGTAATCCATTATGTCAATGAAAGTCCTCACAAAGATATAAGTACAAGGATGAATGTGTGTACACTGTAAAAAGGTTGTAAAAAAAAAAAAGTATACAGTTGTATACACCCCACACAGACCTTACTTTTTGATCGATTGCTTTAACAAGCCACAAGGCTCCCATGCATTTTGCGTGGAAGTGTAATGGTTTCCACAGTGAGTGGGAAACACTTCATTAGCACAAAACCCCCCACCCAGAGAGCAGCTGATGCGGAGACGACACTACAGACGAACTGTGAGCCAGGCAGCAAAATCCACATCATCATCCAAACCATATTAATGGTTTTTCTACTTTTATGCGTAGGCCTTAGAATTTGTCTTTTTTTATTTATTTATTTATTTATTTTATTTTAAAAGCCAATATGGAATGTTTAATTTGCAGTGATCCAGCACTTGCAGTACTGCTTTGTCTTCTGTCTCTCTCACACCACTGAAGCTTCATAATCTCACATTTTCATGGATTTCAATCATTTTCTTCCAGGCTCGTTCTGCTTCTGCCACATGCTGTCCTCGCTTCTCACAACATCATCATCCATTTTTAAACCCCCCTCCGACCCTACATCCTTTTTTCGTAAAGGACTTTAACATTTTTTCTCTTTAACAGCAGCATCGCCCACACGTATCTCTCTCTTTCCATCTTATCCTCCCTTTGCCCACTATATCACACGGACATAGAGTTTTCTATTTATTTGAGAGATCTAACCTCTTGTCAATGGCCTATATTCAAATAAAGTGATCAAAATGCAAGTAAAGGAGAGATTGTACAGCGACTGACCGGGGGGCAATAGAGGGCCGATTCCTCATGAGAGCATTTCCGTTTGATTTATTATGATGATGTCGCCTGAAAGATGACCTACATGTGGCTAAAGCTTATGTAGCGCAGCGAACTATGACAGGACGATCTCTGTGAACGCGATTTTCTTTTGAGCAGATTGAATTTTGAAAGTGTTGTCAGGCCAGAACACCCGCCACTTCCAGCGAACATCTAAAGCAATATTTGTAAGAACTTTCATAACTTAAATGGATCCCAGTTCATGCCTAGCACCAAAGGTTGAATGGTAACTTCAGCAACTATTGTCAAAAGTCAACCTTTGCACAAGCTGGAAATATTACACACGCACACATAGCAGATGCCAGAGGAATCTAGCACGTACGTATCCACGGGTAACACTTTATAATAAGTACACACAATGAAGCATTAATTAAGCATTTATAAATACTGAGATCATCATTTATGAAGTATATTTCCAACATGAATACTCATTAATATGTGGTTTATAACCACTTCAATCCAGGAGGATCCAGTAATAGCGGACACAGTAGACTCCTATTAGGTCTCTGGAAAGCTGTTTCCCTTTTGAGAATAACATTTGAGTAATTTTGAGACTTTGGAGATTTAGAATTATGTTGAATTATGACATTGCCATACTTTCGGCCGGTTTACTGATTATAAAGTGTTGCCTATACACATATATACTGTATACTGCTCAAAAAAATAGAGGGAACACTTAAACAACACAATGTAACTCCAAGTCAACCACACTTCTGTGAACTCAAACTGTCCATTTAGGAAGCAACACTGATTGACAATCAATTTCACATGCTGTCAACACAATCAACTATGTAAACGATGTGTTATTTTTGTGTTCCCTTTATTTTTTTCAGCATTTTTTTCATTTTATTTTTTTTTTATGTGCTGTGTCTGAAATCACCTACTCCTTTACCGACCCCTGCTCACTAGTGTTGGACGAATTCCCTACAAAGTGAACTCATTTTGAAATGCAATTTGACATGGTGTTACACAATGTATTTGTACCAGTGTTTTCAGTTTAAATATTGCCTGGTTACAGACCATCAGTTTGTACTCTAATTTTCAGAAGGCATTATGGGATACATTGAGTCCCCTGAATCGATTTGATGTTGTCCATGATTGGAGAGCATTTTACGCTGAAATAATAAAAAAAAAATCCAAAAAACAAACAAACATATCTAAGAGTAGAAATGTTTTTTGGACATAGGTCCTTTAATGTTTAAAGTTTTATCAACTTAGCACATATGGGGAAATGCAAATGTGATTTACGAATAGATATCATAACAAGGAAAGAAGAGTGGAGATTTTGGAGTACGGGAACATGTAATTTTAACAGCAATCCCCAACAGCTTTGGCGCATGTGTTTTGGTTCATTATGAAGAAGCCACTTTGACTCTGCATCATAGTGTTCAATACGTGTCATTTAAAGCAGCAAAATGCAATGTTTAACACATGGTACTAGGAGTTGGGTGACAAGGTGAAAAGGACAGTCATTTTTCATTCTGTTGAGACTCCAGCGTGCCTCGCTACTCGCTGTCACTCGCTGTCTTTCCATTTTCTTCTGCGGGCGACAGATTTCTTCATGCTTCCACATCCTCACTCTGATCCTCTATGACTTTGTCTCTAAGGCACAGCTCTTGTTCTTTCCTCATCATGAGCTCTCCTGCATTGGTGCTCTGTCTTCATTGAGGCCCTTCCTCATCTTTCTTAAATTTACTTTCTTCTAAAAAATTTTTTTCTTACTTTTAACAATGCCGAGAGATTTAAATCCAGGAAAATAGTCTTAAAACTTTCTGTACAACGCAAATGTGAAGAAAAAGTCCTGTTTCTGGTGAATATATGAGGACACCCCCTACAATTATGAGGATGATGAGGACATCATTTTGAAGGAGGCTTAACCAATTTATAAACTCAAAGGTTTAGTTTGGTTAGTTCCTGAGTGCTGAAGTGAGACTGAATGGTTACTCGTGGACTCATGGTGAGATTGAGAGGGCCTTCTGAGGCTATTAGAAAAATAAAATAAAATAAAAAATCTAGATGTCTATGAGTCTGATCCGAAGCTTATAACTTTCTTAAGAGGTGTACAAGGAGGAATTCCTTGCTGTCTAATGCCCTAAGACTATTGTATGTCATAAACTTTGATATTTTGGCTTGATGTGCACGGACTGACTGTTTTACTAGTTCGCAGGCTACAACAAACATCAATTAGGCTATCCGTTTTCACGATCAAACTACGCCACAAAAACAAAATCAATGAGGAATCCGGTTGAAAGCCCTCTTATAGTAGCATTGGTGGACTGAGGAAAAAATCCTAAAGAGGTGAAAGGGAATGTGGATTGGGAAATGAAGCCAAGCAAGAGGAACACTCGCTATTAGGAGACAGAGTGTCCTTTTTTCTCACAGTACATATCTTTTCAAGAAGATTGAGAGAGAGAAAAAAAATGACCAGCTTGTGTGACTATATTTTACCACACAGTACTGAGCTTGACCTTTTACTTTAACCTTTATAAGAATAATCATTCACAACCTCAAACAAACCTCTTTCCAGTGAACAACAACAGCATTTTTGTCTCTGGTAGCCGAACTATCCTCACACTGTTGGTTAAAATTTAACTCGAGTTCTGTCCTGCTTTAAAGGCATTAACTATTCACTTTGGCTGTTAGCTGCAAAATTTAGCATGATCACTCTTCCACAAGTGCACTGTAGTGCATCTGCACAGCAGCTGCTAACACTTGGCTGCATTCAAAACAAAAGACACCTACCAGCTGCAGTTGTGATCCTGTCACAGGATCAGAATATGAAAAGGGCATATTCTGAACCTGTGACAGGTTAAAAGTACACACATGCAAATTTTATCATTTCTGATATTAAGTCCTGAGTGGTTTGAGTTCTAAATAATTTAAACCCTTTCAGATGGTGCCTTTTCAAGTTAGGCATCAGCTGTTGAATATGTGGTTGGGGTGGAGGGTGGTGGGGTTAACTGGTATCACTTATCACTTTTAAAATTGACACTCGAGAAGGAGGCAGCTGGAAGTGGCTTTTAGTCCAGGCTGACGTAAACAGACCCCAAGGTACTCAACATGAGGGTTTGGTCACGTCCGGGTGGGAGAGACAGTAACAGATAAGAGCTTCTGAAATTAGGTCTTCATTGTGTGGCAGAGCACAGAGGACTCTGTGGGAAAACAATGGCCTACAGGGGGATATTAGTTGTAGCCTGGGCCACATAAAAGGGTCTTTTTAAAACCGACAGCCTGCCGGCCATCTATTTTCTATGGTGACCAGATTTACAGAAGGAATGCTGTTAAGAAGGACAAACGGATGCATTGTGGAGCTCTCATTGATTCTGCTCATTATCATCCTCAAGTATAGGGATGGGAGTTTGTATGAATAATTATGCAAAATGTAAGCAAAAAGAGGTTTCCGCTTCCAATTAGTTGCATAGCAACAAAGCTTTTGAGTGTTTTTGTGAAGATAACAGCACCTATAACAAGAATTTGAAACATTAGCTCTGTTTTCACAAGGCACAAATAAAACATGGTCTATCTGGTTGTGAGAGCATAACAGTGATGCAATGAGAATTCTCAAAGTTCAGAAGCTTTACAAAGCTGTTTAAAGTCTTCAAATTTGATATGACGATTCAATAAAGCAGGACGTTGTATGAAGAAACGCTAAAATAGTTTCTAACTGACCTTTTCTCTGTCTTATATTTGTCGTCTCTTGCTCAGAAGTCGATTGTAAATATGGAATGAACCATTCACTGCTCAACAATGGAGGGAGTTCCAGTTCATTGCAGCACAATCCCCGCTGTAGTCTGCTGTACAAAAAGCTAAATTTGCCAAACCAATTTAGGAATAAAAGCACATAAACAAACATAAGAGCAGAGGATCATTTCATTATATCCATAAGGGATCCCAAAATTAACAGAAGCTCTTTTTAAAGATCCTGTTAGCTACTCAAGAATCGGATCAACAGAAATGCTCTTTGCATTCCGAGAGAAGAATAAATATGAACAAAAGTGAAACATCACAGTAGTGAATATGGAAAATAATGACTATGATATATTTTTACTCAATAAAAAGGTGGCACACATCACTTGCTATATGTTTCAAACCAGGATGATGTACGTTTGTGATGTCAAGTTGCTGCGGTGGGGCCACAGATGTTTTATAAAAAAAAAATTAAAAAAAAAACAAAAAAGGCGCTGATAGGTTTTTTGAGGTCATTAGCTGAAGAGTTCTCATACTCCTCCCACTAGCTACTATGAGGTTTTTATGGTTGTTTTTAACAAAGTAAAATGTTTGAGATGTTAATGCAAGGTTGAGGTTTTTATTAATTTGTAGCACTGGGAAAAAAAGTATAAATTTATAAAGAAATCCTTTGATCAGTCATTAGGCTATAGATCATTTTGTCATTCATTTAATTGACATCAACTCCACCTAACGTGCACTTGTTCTTTTTCTTCATCCTCCAGTTAGTTTTGCCCCCATCTTTCTCCTGGTCTTACATAGCCCCTCCCATTTTCCTATCTCATTTGGTCGTTGTCCGTGTTTCTGTCTGAACAAATAAATGTCGTGATAGGTGGAGAAAGAAAAGACACGGGATGAGCAGAAAAAACTGGGGCACTCCAACCTGGATGAGTCATCCACGGCAATTTGCTCAGATGGAGTGTGAGCACAAGGAGTAGGAGGGGAAAAACAAGGAGCTTAAGCAACATCTCAGCTAAAGAGGAGACGGCTTAGAGAAAACAAGCAAGAGAGCCACTGGAAAAGATGGAAAGAAGGCAAAAAAGTGATGGATAAAGCAAAACGGTGGGCGGATGACAGGACAGACAGTGACAGTTGCAAGCAGCTCATCCCCAAAAGCATTTAATGCCTTTCACAGTAAGATCCATTTAAGCAACTTTGCTTTTACACTTCAGGTATTTGATTTTTGAGGGTTAAGACAAAGGTCAGGTTGAGCGCCCGAGGTAAGTATTTGGCAGTTACTGCAGGGATGAAGCCCTTGTTTCAACCATTTGGCCTAACACCTGAAATCACCAATGGTGTACTACCTTTCACAATAAAATGCTGTTGAAGCTGTATCTTAAAAACAACATGTCATTAATATGATTGTTCCCCTTAACAGGTTGTGCTATATTTTCCAGCCAAGAAATTCTAAATTCATCTTTGCTTTGTCAATTCAGAATTTGTTGGTGGGATTAAAGTGGGCAGGGTTAGACCAGGTGGACTTGTTCTTTTGAATTGTCGAAGTGAAAGGGTGTGTTGTCTTTTACTCATAAACATTTTTTTTTAAAATAATGTCATTAAATTCTTGATCCAAATATTTTGTGATCATTATTTCTACTAAAAGTAAAATGTGATGTAACTGGTGGTACTTGGTATTATACATAGAATGTGTGGATTTTTTTTAATGACAATCTCAAAACTATTATACACCAGATTTATGGTGCCAGAGGAAGTAATAAGGCAAAAAATAAAGCTGGCAGCAGAAAGTGAGATGCCAAGGAGGAGAGGAGACAGCTGAGAAGAAAGCATATGGTGGTCTAGAAAGGGAGGAATAAAACAAAGCAACATGGAGGATGGGGGTGCAAGTCACCTGAGAGACGGGCCATTAATAATCCATGGAGCCATAAGTACTCCTATTGAAGGAGAAAATCACCATTGTGAGCCTGAAAGCTATACTTGTTCTCCTTTTGGTGCCTTCTGCTTTTTCTCTCATGAAATCTTTGGCCTTTTTGATGAACAGTGGATTTGTGTTCCTTGTGACATCGTAAGCAATTATGGACAAAGACTGAGGATTGAGAGGTGAAGCAAATCTCTCCTTTAAGGAATGCAACCAGCAAGGGACAATACTAGAAACACATTATTGATGGAAACATGGCTAAATGGCTATGGTGTTGACATCTATAATGTATAAATAGATGACGAAAGCTGATGATGATTTGTCTTCTGTGACATAAAGATATTTGGATGGGAATGTTAGCTGTAGGAAACAACAGTATTATAAAATGTATGAACTGTGCTCTTAATATGCATAAGATGTTTTGGAGTGTCATGTACCAATATTTCAATTGCCTAAGCACTTTCTGAGTGTAACCAAAAAGTGTACTCTTTATAGTTTGGGCAGCCCTGCTCAAAATTCTTGTTAATGTGAACAGTTAAGCATGTGAGCGATGAAATGATCTCCAAAAGGCATCAAGTTAAAGTGCTCTGTTCGCTTTATTTTTTAAAGAAAATCTCTCTCTTGAATTTAAATTTTCAAATAGCAGTATCCTGCATGGTAAGTAGTGAGTAGCACTTTCTTTCGTGACCATCACAGTTCAGAAACGCTTTTTGTCACAAGTCAGTTCTTCCTTACAGTTTTTGTTTCAGGGATTTTTGCCCATTCTTCCTTTCAAAGCACATGCACACTGCTCTTATGAGTTCTAGCCATGCATTCTGAGGTCTATCCACGCACACTGTGAGGGGCATGGCATACCTTCAGCTTGAGGTTCTTAAAGCTTTGTAGGCATCACTCAATTGAATTACTCAACTCAATTTAATTAAATTTTATTTGTGTAGCACCTTTTACAATCAAAATTGTCTCTCGGTGCTTTACTGAAGCAGAAGCCCAGAGTCTGAACCCCTAGGTAAGCACAGTGGCAAGGAAAAACTCCCATTTAACAGGAAGAAACCTTGACCAGGCTTACAAGGAACAATCAACCTGCTGAAAACCAGCCGAGTTTACAGGAACCCATGGCCACTAATTCTGTCTGGGTATCCATCCATCCATTTTCTGTACCTGCTTTATCCACACATGGGTCACAGGGGTCTGCTGAAGCCTATCTCAGCTGTCAAGGGACAAAAGGTGGGATACACCCTGAACAGGTCGCCAGCCTATCGCAGGGCTAACGCAGACCCAGACAAGCGTGTAACACATTTTACCTCATGCTTTTTTTTTTTTTTTTTTGGTGAAAGGCATGCTTTCATTAAATTTAGCCAGACTTGGATGTTCGTTTTTTTTTTCCTTTTATGAAAAGATTTTTTCTCTTGCCACCCGCTGCCACAGCCAAACCAGATGAAAAGATTAGTAGATTATAAACCCAAGTAGTACACATTAAATACAGACATTTCTGCAGCTCGTTTAATGTGACCCTAGGCCTGTTGGAAGCCTCCTTGACCAGTTTTCTTCTGGGTGTCTTTTAGAGGGACATCCAGCTCTTGGCAATGTCACTGTTATGTCATATTTACGGTTTTTTGGTGTATCTAATGCCTTGGAAATTTTTTATTCTTCAGAAATGAGACCAGTGTGATGTTCTGAAAGCTCTCTGCTGACCCTGGATTTTGCTGTATGATGTAACTAAGGACATGCCAGAAAAATCCCCAATTTTATTCGGGATTAAGTTATTCGGGAGTTGTTTCTATAAATGGCAAGAGTGACCTGACTACGGATTTAACCTTTGCAATGCCTTAATGACTGCAATACACCTTTTGTCCTCTGGGGTGAAACTGACCCAGCCTGGTTTGACTGTGATTGAAAGCAATTTGGTATAAATTGTCAATCAATTCTGTGTCAGACCTTTAGTCTAAGCTCAGTCTAACACATTACAATAAATTTCTCCCCTTTAATTTTAAATTATGGCCAATAGGCCTTGTTTACAGAAAAGTATACATTGACATTTACATTCTGAACCTCAGGAAAACACGAGCGTTAAATCAGGTAGTGTTTGTTTGTTGTTGTCATTTGGACCTTTTGACACAAAAGAATACATTTCAAATATTTCAATTGCTACAGAAATGCAATGAGAGAAACAACAAAAAAAAGAAAGAAAGTTGAGATCAATAAGGAAGTTTTAAAACAGTGACAGAGACACCACCGTAGTGGGTCTCATATCGGACAATCACGAGACTCACTACAGAGAGGAGATCCAGCACCTGATAGGATGGTGCTCAGACAACAACCTTGTCCTGAACATCAGCAAAACCAAGGAGGTCATTTCGGACTTCAGGAGATCCAGGGGAATGGAACACACCCCTCTTCACATTTACGGAGAGGAGTTAGAGAAGGTGGACAACATCAAATTCTTGGGCATCCACATTACATCTGACCTCACTTGGTCCACACACACACAACCTAGCTGGTGAAGAAAGAACAAGACAGGCTCTTCTTCCTAAGGAAGCTGAACAGGACCCGACTCTCCCCTCAACTTCTGAAAAACTTCTACAGAGCAACGATAGAAAGCATCCTCTGTCTGAGTGCAACGTTGTGGTACAGAAGCTGCACTGCACAAGACAGGAAGGACTTGGCCCAGGTGGTGAAAACCGCGCAGATGATTGTGGGGAGTCCTCTCCCACACCTGGACTCAATACACAACAGGCGGGATCAAACAAGGTCTTGTCGTATAGCTGCAGACCCCTCCCACCCAGGACACCAACTGTTTGTGCCTCTTCCCTCTGGAAAGAGGTACAGGAACATTAGCACCCACACAAACAGACTGAAACACAGCTTCTTTCCCAGAGCTGTGAAATCCATCATCCCATCTCCTAACACACACCCCCACCCACAGACTGAGCTTTAAACTGTGCTGATCACCTCATCCTCATGGACATTCAGAACTGCACTGCACTTCCTTTATTGTGATTACTGTGTTTTACTGTCTTAATTTTAATTCTTTTGGGTTTTTCTATTTATACACAACCAAGAGCTGCTGGAAAATTTTTTTGCCGTGCCCTGTACAGTGACAATAAAAAACCTTGAATCCTTGAGAGATTGCATGTTTTCTTAACTTTACTATTATTATACTACTATTATACTTACTATTATAGTACTGATTGCAGCAGAGTGAAGAGAAAGAGCTATGGAAAGAAGAAGTCCTGGAACCATTAGCAAGATCTTATGACCAATTAGGCAAAGGTAGAATAAGAGGATATGTGAATGACAGAAAAATAGACAAGGGAAATACAGATGACAACTACAAGGGCTGGAAATAACAACAGGCAAACAGAAGAAGAAAAAAAATCAGCAAGAAGGTGAGGTGAAGAAATGGGAAAGAAGATGTGACAGGAGAAAGAGAAAAAGGGAAAACAGTCCTGAGCAGCCACACTTGGCTAGAGGCAATGGAATCCCCCCCGCCCGTGTAAATATATGTTTGTGAACTTACAGTCTGTGGAATGGTTGCGTGAGTGGCAAAATCGAAGTATGTGGATGAATGACTAGAAGAGGCTGCTCATCTTCTGGTTTTCTTTCCACTCCTCCATCACACCTCCCATCAATCCCTGTGCCTTACATATCACCATATGTAATAATAATAACAATACATTTTATTTAGGGGGACCTTTAAAAGCATTCAAGGATGCCCAGTGGCAATCAAGACTATTTTTGATGGGGGTGCTGGAAGGAGCTTCAGAACTGATCGAGGTCCTAAGACAATCGTGCAATGGGAGGCATGGGGGTAGTGGTAGCTAGGTGCTCTCGAAGTTCAGCACGTTAGGCGATGTGTCCAGGTGTCATAATTAATGTGATCACGAACAGGACACTTGCAAATCCATTATTTACTGTACGTTTGTTAATCACTGTATTTGCCAATTGTTATATGGATTGTATCCAATTTGGCCGGGGGTGATATGGGCTTCTTTGGAGGTGCTATAACATTTCATCAACACAGGTAATGAAGGACATTTTTCTTTGATAAGACAATGGCAAATCCTCATATCCTCGTAGAACAATGATGGTACACATATGTAGGCCATCTCTCCTGAAATATCTTTTTCCTATCAAGCTATGGATCTTGTTCTCTATGTGTTCATCAGTTTCTCTGTAGCACCTAAAGATTCTCCTGAGTGACACGTCAAAGCTAGCTCAGGCTAGACAAATTATTATTATCTTTATTTTATCATCAATGTCATCATCAGCCTTGCTAACAGATACACAGCAAATATTCACCCTTGGAACCAAACTAAATGATCAGGCAGAGACAAGACATAATCTCTCCATAGTACGTGTATTTCCTCATGACATCACTTACCCCAGCCCACTTGTATTGTTAGAGTGATACATGAACATTAAGTGCTAATTGTAAAATAGAATAATTTCGACACGTAAAAACAACTTTCTTTAACCAATAATAACCCTAGCTTAGTTCGTCAGTTGACGAGCCGAATTTACATTTAACTCTGAGAGGCTAAGCAAGCGCAAAATACAAGGAGGGAGTTACCACTGGTGGCAAAGCGGTACTTACAAAATGTCCTCATTTGTTCAAAGTGAGCTTACCACCAATGGAATTAGTAACATAAAAGATTCCTACGATCATACCCTGATGCCAACACTTGGAACATGTTGATGCCCGTGGCATCAACCACACAGACACACGTGGGGTTGTAAGGTCTTCCCTACCGCACAATCGCTTCCTCCACTCCACTTTTTTTTCCTTTCCAAAAAAGCATTGGCTGTCCTGTCATTTTGCCAAGCTCAATGCTTTGAAAAACACACATTGCGGATACACACACAGAACAGCAAAGCATAACTACAGAAGAGATTGCAGGAAAATAAAAATGGAAGCTGGTGAGCCTCCAGGAATTTTTATGATGGATAAATTCAGAGGGAGGATGGGTTCCTCTTTTTTTCTCTCCCTCATATCACTCTCTTTTGTCATTTCTGGACATGGAAAGCAATAAGCTTAAGAAAATGCTACAGTGAATAACCTTGAAAGTCTCCAGAATGTTAGATGAGCGTGTGTAGAAGAAGCCAGAAGTAGAATTGGTAGAAAAATATTTGATTTAGATTTTATATGAATATTTTAATTTGACGCACTGGGCCATTGGTTGTGTATTGTGGCTGAATTTGTGATGTGATTATGAGAAAATGCTACAGTGATTAACCTTGAAAGCCTCCAACCTGGTAAAGAGGGGTGTATTTAAGAAGAACTGGAATGCATTGGAATTTATAGAAAAACAATGTCTTTAGTTTTTTCTTCATCTGCCACTTCCACTGCAGTGCATAAGTTTTACCGTACGATTCAATGTAGATGAGCACAGTATTTTCAAACCGTAGGTAGGGTGACCATCTTTTTTACGCAGTTGGCGTGACAGCAGTGATCCCGACAGGACACTTAAAATGAAATCACATACGACTGCGCGATATAACCACTTTGTAGTTACGTAGATGAAAAACACACACTGTTAGTATTAATTTGAGTAATTTCAGCGACTAACCACACCCCTCTTGTTTCTGAAATCGGTTTGCATGCCACGTCTTTTTTTTTTTCAATCATATCCTTCTCAAAAGAATGTGACACATCATAAATAATTGAATGGTTTTGTACTTAGATGACGAGTCTTTCTTCGCCCTTGTCTAAAATGATTGCGAGATGACCCTCACAAGACTTAGGACCTAAAACGATCGCTCTAAATATGGGACCTTTTATTTTGACAAATTCCTGGATGTTTTATTTCTCTTCGAGAATTTCATGTTGTTCTAATTATATAAGATTTTCAGTGGATAAACTGTGTGAGAATGTGGAAAATGTTAATGACAGTTTGGGAAAGGTTTATAAAGAGTGCAAGAAAGCGTTATGAGGCCATAAACATGTATTTGAATAGTGAAAAATTAAAATGTCACTATTTCATTGATTTTGTTTATTGCGGGGGTTTTCAGAATATAACCTCCGCGATAATTAGAGACCATTGTAATAAGCAAGGAAGGCCAAATTGTGTTAAAGTCCCTGTTGTTCGAAAAATAAGTATTGTTCTAAAGTATTATTCTTATAACAGGAGCAAATGAATGGTAAAAAAAAAAAAAAGAAAATGTTAGCTTTGGCTCTCCTCCTAATAACAAAAAGTTGTTTTTGGTTTTTTTTTAAAGGCATTTCCAAATTATCAATAACTGGAATAATTCTGCCCTAGAAATCTGTTGCTGCGCTGAAAATAATGAGCACATCAGCACAAACACAAGCGCCTCACGGTGTTTTTGAACTGCTGGCCTCGCATCTACACCGGCCTCCACCGAGGCAAAGCGGACACCACCTCTAAATGATAGTTAGGAATTAATCTGTGTATCTCATACCAACAATGTCAACACCGTATTATCATCGGAGTGACTGAGCGCAATCTTTACCCTCAAACATTTTCAAGGAAAATCAATGTGCTCTTAAAAGACAAATAAAACCAAAACAGTATTCAGACCAATGACAACTTTCCTTGCAGGTGATGTCACTACCTTTCTGAGCTTACTAAAATGTATTAATTTAAAGTAACAAAATCACGTAGCATGTTTTACATGATAAACACCAGCAGTAACTGTGAAAAAAAATACAGTTTTAACTTTTCGCTTTTTCTTTTTGCGCCACCGCACCACGCTTCATGCGTCAGCCACATCTCTGAAAGTAGCGTCACAGGCAGAGTTTTGCAATGCTGACAGCGCATTCTATCGGTCAAGTGATCAGTAGCAACAATGGCATGGCAACAAAATGGTGTCTCATTGGTCAAGGAAAAGCTCATTCCAGACAGGAAGTGGCAGTCAGAGCTGCCCTGTTTACTAATAATAATAACCCAAAAGGGATTTTCAAAAAAAAAACAACACATTGCGTCTTGTCAGTTCAATAATGTACGCAACAGTTAGTGTCCAATTACGAGATGATTAAGTATTTCAAAGGACGGTCGGCAAACCTAAATACCATTGGAAGGTATGCTTTATGTCAATTCCTCACATTTTAAAAACACTCAATGAACTCATGTCTTTCTGAATTTTATTTGCTTGGACGCGACTTGAAAGGAAAGGATATTATGTTGATATTGTTACCTGTCAGTTGGACCCAAACCCTTCCCTGCTGTTTCTTCTCCCTTTTCTTTCCACATCTATATCTGCTCCATTATGTATCAAGTTGCGTCTACCTCTGTGCTCAGACATGTATAAGCCCATCACAGTTGATCACGGAGCCATGGCCAAAGTGTGGGCCTTACCTTGGTTCGGTAAAGAGAGGGTCTGGAGCTCCTCCAGTAAATCAGGCTTTGAGGGGGTCAAATATGACAGGACATGGTAAGGATCATTTAGCGTGAGAGTAGCCTTTGGTAGTCTCTACCATGGGTTGACAGAATCCTTTAATGAATTCATCCATCGTTTTGACAAGTTGGAAAAAAGTGTGTGTGTGTGTGTGTGTGTGTGTGTGTGTGTGTGTGTGTGTGTGTGTGTGTGTGTGTGTGTGTGTGTGTGTGTGTGTGTGTGTTGGGTTAGGCTTTAAAAGCGTGTGTGTGTGTCTGGATTTAAAAGCATCTGTATTCCTGCAACTTATTCCAAGTAGATGGTGCAGAGTAGATGAGAAAGGACAAATGATCTTGGGAACACAGAAGTAAAAGCCAAAACTTCTTTGTTTGCATAATTAAACTGCTAATGTAGTAAGGCAGCTGGCCCAATAATAACTTATACTGTAGATAAAATGTACCAGGGACAGGTAATTCTGGTGACAAAAGCAGGCCAACCCACACAGGAGATTAAATCTCTCTCTCTCCCTCACTCACACACACACACAGACACACACACCCTTTTGTGATGACATTCATAGACATAAAATATGACTCAGCCTTTTACCCTAACCCTAACCATCACAACTAACCCCTGACCTCAACCTCAACTTAAATCCAATTCTAACTCCAACCTTAAAACCACGTCTTAATCCTCCCAGGCCTTTGAAGTTGTGAGGGCCAGCGAAAATGTCCTTCCTTCCCAAAAATGTCATCACTCTGCTAGTAGAATAAGCTTGTTGGTACTCAGTATATAGCAGGGATATTCAAACTACTCCGCAAAGCACAGTTTGACCAATCAGCTGTTTGTAGACATTTGATTAAACGAGTAGAGTCTGGCGTGCTATTGCTTGGTTGGAACAAAACCTGCAGCCTCACGGCCGCTTTGTGGTATAGTTTGCACATCCCTGATATAGCAAGTACAAGAACAACAAAACACACACACACACACACACACACACACACACACACACACACACACACACACACACACACACACACACACACACACAAAATCTTTGATCTGGGAGGTGCCTCCTGTGGAGCTACGAGTGCTGTGGAATGCAGAATACATTGCAAGGTCAAAAAAGTGTCTCTTCAATTAAAAAAAAGGTATGAAACATTCAGGATTTTTGAATTATTAAAGACTGTCGAGGTGTCACCAACCACAGGTTTATTAGGATCAGATAATAATGACATATTAAGGACAGTCGGCGTTTGCCCAGGAGAACCTTGGTACGTTGCAAGTTTGAGCAAACCTTTTGATCGGAGATGCTGTTTTTTTCTCCCACAGTAAAACAGCATCTCGTACGCGAACAACAGAAATAGCACACAGTTGTGGTGTGGAATACCACACTTTTGCCATTAATAATTTATCATAGTTCAATGGAAAACTGAAAAATGTGAGTAGATGGTTCCTGTGGAGTGGAAAAAATTAATAATGAAACTGAAACAAAGATAACAAGCCACGTATATGCTGAAAATGCATGACAAGGCAGAGAACCAAACCCTTTGCTTGTGGCTTTAGAACACTTCTTAGCTAAACTTGTTGCTTTATTCATAAATCACCATAGACCACTATAATTACTGCAGGCTGCGTTGACCCTGATTGCTAGCATAGGTAGCAGGCAGAACCACCATAACGCAACTGGTATTTCTCTCTCTCTCTCTCACTCTCACTCGGTAGATGCTGTGGTCATACCTACAGGGAGAATCAGACAATGCTCTGTTCCTGTCAAGACACGCTCTGGACTTTGTCGTACTCTCAAGGGAGCTCCGCTGACTGGAAGGTAAAAATAGCAAACCAAATAAGTAGCATTCCTTAACAAGAATCGTGAAATCAGTGAATCTCAAGATTGGTGCAAACACATGCAGCTGTGTTTGTGATAGGTGTGGCAACAGGAGGGCAGACACAACTACTTGTAACTAAGTCAACTAAACTGGACAAAAGCAGAGGTGTGAGAAGGTGTTGAGGGTATTGTGGTTGCTACAATAGAATGCAACTGACTAGGCTTTGAGTTTTAACTTGATATTGATTTCAATTTTTATAGCTTGGTCCCCTCCTCTTCATCATCATCTTAATTCCCCTTGGTGACACCATCCTCATCATCACAGGCGTAGTTTCCACTGCTATGCGGATGACATCCAACCTCTTCATCTCTACCAAAACTGCCACCTCCCTCCTTCAGTCAGCACCAATGGCCTTTGAAATAAACTTCCGGAGGCAAACTAACAACTAAACTGTACCTAAATCAGAGCCCATTATCATTGGTCCAAAATTGCTTGACAGAATCTTCGCCTTCAACATCAACACCGACACCAACCAAAATCTAGACTCGACGAATGCAACAGCCTCCTCTGCAGTCTGCCTGTAAATCTTACTAAGCCACATCCAGAACGTTCCCACCCATCTCCATAACCACCACACGACTCCATCCAACAGAACCTCCAGTGGCTTCCCAGCATCAATCCAGAACCCCCTCCTCCACCCTCCCAACCAGATTCAAGCCAGGTTTTGTGTCCTACCAGGCAGAAAATGCTTTCACCAAGGGAAGTGGGACTGCATGTGACAGAAAACCAGGCTTGAATCTTCCCCTTGAGGACTAGATTTACCCACCCCGTCCTAAATGACTTTTTGACTTTTTCATCCTTCCACTTAGAACCAAGATACGTTATTATTATTATTATTATTATTATTATTATTATTATTATTATTATTATTATTATTATTATTGGTTACCAAAGGGAATTTCAGTTGTTTATTTTGCTGACAGAATTGTGAAGTTTGTCATCATCACCTCATTTAGTGAGGATATAACTAGCATCATTAAAAAAATAAATAAATAAATAAAAATATCAATAGATATTAATAGTAATAGAAAAAAAAACACAACAGCTGAAATCTCATGTAATCTGGGTTGAGAAATGTGAAGGGAAAACTAGAGCAGCACACCCAGACAAAAAGCGGGAGATTGCCAATTTAGCCATTAATAAATATTCCCACCTGGCTTTTCTTACAGCTGAAAGACACAAACATTCAGAGCAGTGAAAGCCGAAGTCTGTGTGTGTGTGTGTGTGTGTGTGTGTGTGTGTGTGTGTGTGTGTGTGTGTGTGTGTATGTGTATGTGTGTGTGTGTGAAATTTTGATGCGTTACCCACAAATGGACAACCTCAAGAGCCGCAAGCCAAAGGTTTTGTTACAGTCTTCACATTCACGCAACCAAAACATTATTGAAAAATCTGTGGATATACCTGAAAAGATCAGAGCAAGATCTGTAAGGAAGTAAGCTGAAGTTGTTTAGAACATTTTTTAAAACAGAAAGCAGTCCTGGGATGAAAACATTCGACATGTGATGGTGTAATCATAGCAGACAAATGCATTTGCACAGTACCAATAAAGCGATGAAGGGCAGAAGAGTGGGTGAGAAGGTTTATGTCCAATCTGTAACACATCTCCCTCTCCCTCCTATCTCCGGGGTCAGCAAGCTGACACTCAACGTATAAGAATTGCCACAGTATGCTAACCTTATCATTTCAGTAAAAGAGATATTAAAAAACATAGAGAGTGGTGGTTCAGAGAGTCCTTTCAGGTCAAACGCTGAAAGCAAACCCTGAGCAGCGTGATGAGAGTACCGAGCTCAATGGCATTTAACCCGATGCTTCACATTTAGCACTAAAAAGCAATTACATAAAGCTCACTATTTTTTCAAAACAAGCAAACCATAAAGGAGTGATCCACTCGGTGGGAGGGACTGTGAAAATTCAAGGCAATTCCATTTCTAATAGCTAATTATTGATACAGCAGTAGTCCTTCATCACTTCACGATCATAAAGTTCAAATAAATGTCCAAAATCTGCTCCGTGATCACATTTTAAGTTCCCTTTAGCACAATTTATAATAAGGTTACTATCTGTGTGGTATGAAAAGAAAAATTTTTAAAGTCATTTTAGACTTGAATACAGGGATTCAGCTAGAAATTATTTATTTGTTAATGTCCTTGCTGCAGTAATGGTTTTCAGCGGTGTCTTTTTACTTCCAAGGGCAGGAATTATACACTTAAACCACAAAATCGAACATTTATAAACAACAAATGAGTAGCATTTGCATTCATAAATATCCAAACTAACATTTGAAATAGTACTAAATGTACTAAATCTTAGTGACAATTTTATTACAGTGTTTTTGTTTGTAAAATGCCATGTATATCCGTTTAATATATATGTAAATATATATATATAAATATATATGTATGTATATGAAAAATATATATAAAAAATTAATGACACACACTAATATATATATATAT
>BJFM01000046.1:2420-15147 GCA_016586285.1 Arothron firmamentum
AAAAAAAAAGACACCAAAACATTAACATTGAAAAAGGACATATGAATTGCATTTGTATACAATACATACACATATACCGGTACAATACATGTATTACACACTGTATGTATACTAGAATCTTTTCACTCAGCACATCACCTTGTTGCTAACTACAGCCTTGGGTACAGTGGTCCCTTGCCATATCGCGGTTCACCTTCTGCGGTTTGGTTCCATCTGTCTATGGAATTTCTTTTCTCACAGTCTGAGTGTCTAGTAGTTGTTTTTTTTTTCCTGTGTGGCTGAAGTAAGGTGACAGTTGACTTTCAGGAACTTCCTCCTTATTGCAAATAGGATCTGTGTGGCTGTGCCAGAGTGACCAATGGGTCCTTGTTCACAAATGTCTCAATTTGGCCAGCTCCGGTTAGCGGCCAGGTGCAGCATTTGGAGAAAAATGTCTCGGTTGTCTTAATTTAATAGAGAGTGTTCAATTTAAAAATGACTACACAGGTTAACCAGTATAGCATATATAACCTATAACCTAGTATAGCATATATAGGCAGTAATACAATGTTATGTAAGATAGTAGGTTGCTTTATGATCAAAACCCCTTAGTCTTTGATCAGATAGATAGATAGATAGATAGATAGATAGATAGATAGATAGATAGATAGATAGATAGATAGATAGATAGATAGATAGATAGATAGATAGATAGATAGATATTTCATTGATCTCCAAGAGAAATTCAAAAAGCAGCCCGAAAGTGGAAACACACAAGGGCATGCAAGTCTTAGGAGTATAAATGCAAGAAAAAACTATAATGTGCCAAAAACTACAGTGTGCTATGACTATGATGTGCAAAAACTCAAATGAGGTAGGATTTTAAAATACAGTCTCATAGAGATAGAAATGGTCACAGCTTGTCACAACATGCAATGAAAAAATGACATTAACATCCTACAGTTCTTGCAGAGTCGTCGTGCAATAGTGCAAGGTAACAGTGTTACAGTGTGCATATAGTTGTGCCACATGCAGTTTGTGTGTGGATGTGTTTTTCTGTGTGTCCATAGTGTGCGGTGTAGTGTAGTGTGTAGGTCCAGAGCTCGACATTAGTTATCGCTCTCCCCGTGAGTTGTTAAAAGAGCCAAATGGCGTGGGGGGGGAGGAACTATCTCCTCAGTCTGTCCTTGGAACAGGAGAGTGACAACAGTCTGTCACGGAAGCTGCTCCTTTGCCTGGAGATGGCGCTGTGCAGTGAATGTTTCGGATTGTCTATGATGAGCAGGAGCCAGTTCATTGACAGGTCAAAGGTCAAACTTTTGGTCAAACCTTCCTTGGAATTCAGAACATCACCAATCTCTTTCGTGGCCTATTGTCAATATTTCCTGAAAATTTCCTTAAAATTAGTTTATGAATATTTGAGTTATTTTTCGAAGCAAACAGACCTAGCTATTAACTTATTATTATTATTATTATTATTATTATTATTATTATTATTATTATTATTATTATTATTATTTTGTTGTTGTTGTTGTTGTTGTTATTATTATTATTATTATTATTATTATTATTATTATTATTATTATTATTGTTGTTGTTGTTGTTGTTGTTATTATTATTATTATTATTATTATTATTATTATTATCACAGATGTAGAGGAGCATAACAGAACGTCCTAGGCGGAGGTAATAAATATAAATATTGTCAAATGATCTAAATATTTCTGCTGATTAATGGTGATCAATGACAACAGTGTGCCTGTAAGAATAATAAGTATTATTATTATTATTACCACCGCCAAGAGAGGAAGTCATGTCACAGCCGGTCTTTGTCTGTCTGTTTGTTAGCAAAATAACTCAAAAAGTTATGAACAGGTTTTATGTGACCTTGTATTACTACTGCATATATATCCATCCATCCATTTTCTTTACCTGCTTTATCCACACTTGATGAAGCCTATCCCAGTTTCGCTTTCAATGTAGTGCACTCATGCTATGATATTAATCATGTGGATTTTCCTGATTAAAAAAAATAAATAAATAAAATAAAACATAGAAACATAGCCAACCCTTTTCCCACATCTTGTGACGTACATTGGTCAAAGTCCCTCTGGAATCCAGAACATCATCAAGGTTTAATCCTCTCTTCTTTGGCCCATTGACATTTCCTGAAAATTTCATTAAAATCCCTTGATAACTTTTCAAGTTACTTTGCATAAAAACAAACTAACAGATAAACGCCGGCTGTCACATCACCTCCTTGGCATAGCTAATAACTGATAGTAATGTTATTTATCCTTTAATATCTAAGAAAAAAAGAGAAAAACCCAAAACCTGTCAGTGATTTAAATAATAATAATAATAATAATAAAAAAAAAAACCACACGATTTATTATATAGTTCACTGGTCAATTCTTACAATGAAAAAGTGGCGGGAGTGAAACAACCCTTGGGGTCCTGGCTGGGGAGCATGGACACCCACACCCGCAAAGATTCAGCTGTTGAAACTACTTGAACCAGTCTGACACAAAGGCATGTGAACCTGGCCGGTCAGGATCCCGTTTACTAATGCAACTGAAGAAAAAAAGCCTTCTAAATACAAATAAACGCCTGTACCATCTGCACAAAGAGGAGGCGGGGGCATGGGGAAGCCAACTGCTTCCGACAGAGCTGCTGTGACTGAGCAGAGAACATGTGACCTGAGATTAAATAAAGTAACCTGCATGAGATGAGGGCTTTGGACCCCCTGGTGGATGGATGATCTGCTCTCCACCGTAGAGGTCTGGCCCATCTGAGAAGTGAATGTCCACAGCTGTGTTTTCACTCAGTTTGTCCCTGAACACCACCTGGAGAGGCTTCCATAACCAAAACAGCTTCTAAGACTCTTGGCCTTTCATTTACAAAACAATAGACTTCTAAAACCAGTACATCATACCATAAATGATTCCAATGAATGACTAGTGGACGTGTTAGTAGAGAGAGTGAGAGTTCCAAATCTCAGATCTTGAATATGCAGAATACGGCTGATCATTTGGAACAGACTGTCTTTAATGTTTGGTTTGTTAATTGCTGCAGCATCCTGTTATAGTTGCTCCTGCTTCTTTCTGCTTCACTCCATATCCATCCTTGAAATAAACATTTTTTTTCTTCTTTACTTGCTAACCTCACTTTACTGAATTCGTGCTCACCAGCTGAGTCATCAGAGATCTGACATGAGCTACTCATTTCTGGTGCAGCATTGACCTGAAACTGGCCGGATAAACCAACAGGAACCACAACTGAAATCTGAAGGAAGCTACAGCTCTTTGCTGCAACTGGATTTCAGACGGACTGCCATGTGTTTGCTCAGGCACCTGTAACTCTAATCTTAGCCCTGCTGAGGTAGAAGATGAGTCTTGCTGCGTATGCACACTTAAGTGGCTAATCTTAAAGTCCAGAAAACCTCTTCTGATGTACGAGGTCCTCAGAGGCAAAGCCCGCTTTTGGAGAAGCTGGTAACACCATATCATCCGTAGAGATGGCTTCACTCTCAGAAATACTAGGTTGGACCTTTTGCAATCAGGCTCCCCTGCTGTGAAAGCAGAACTTTGTCTGGGTACAAGAGGCTGACTGCCTCTCCAGTTCAAAGGTTGCTCACGCTACTGTCATCAGAGTAGCTAACCTAAAAACTTGGAAATGTGCTTGTAGTTAGTAAAGGATTTGTGTTTCTCTGCTGCCTGTTTCCCTTCCCTCTGTCCCCCTGGCAGATTAGGAGTGTATATGAGGGTTTAACTGCCTCAGTTTGGATCCACACCTGGTTTTATTCCCTGATCTCTGGAGCTTTAATCACCAACTCCTGCAGCGTGATCAGTGGCTCCTTCTGGTGTAACTTCTTCAGTAACTACACTGATTTTCTGTTGGAGGAGTTCCTTTTCCTCTCAATTAAGGACCATGCCTCTGCTGCGTTCCACCAGCCGCACCAGCATGTCCTCTCCCCACCTCCCCCTGCCACGTTTCACTAGAGGGATTTTCTTAAACCTTTGTGTACTCCCATTGTGTTCTGGGTTCCAAAATGGATCTCAGATGTAACATGTTTAAGTGCCATCATCTGACTGCATCATTAACCCTTCCCGCATATATAAATGTTGTCAGAATACAAAAATTATCCCACTTGTTTCATTGCAATGCATGAGTGCATCTATTGCACCTGGCAGTGGTTTTAAGCTTAAACTGCTGATGAATTCCAGTAGTTCAACACGTGTCAGAATTGACATGTGTTGACAACGGGAAGCGCATGTGTGTGGATTGTTTTTGTTCTGTCTTGCAAGGTGAGCACAGTTACATAAAAATGTCTTGACTGTCTGGTTTGACCTTGCATAGAATATAAACAGGTACTGCAGTGAATGCACCTTGTGGTTATATCAGCAGTGTTATGACAGGTTCACATACACTAACTAAAATTTATATCGCTTCTTCATCAGGATACAGTCTTTAAATTTCAGTTAAATGTCACTTTTTTGTAAATCTGTGAAAATACACGTTATCTATTACGCAAACACTGACACACAACACATTGCTGCTTGTTTGGGATTTATTTAATGTGCAGTTCCTGAAGAGGGGGCCCCAGACCTTCAAAAGGCTCCATGAAAGGTTCTTTTCGGTTTTCATTCATGCTGAAAAAGCAGCAACCAGACAGATAATAGTTTAGATTTTATGAGTATAGCACTGTAATGTGGTCGTCAGCATGTCAATTGGAAGGCTTTTGAAGGTTTCTTTTTTTAAAACTTATTACCACATCAATTCTACAGCATGTCATTGTGTGTCAGTGTTATAGAAGTAAAGTTATTTGGTCACACTGATATGTACATGTTCTTGACCAGGGGTATTCAATTAAAAGTCACTGAAGTCCAATTATTAAAATTTCCTCCAATTAAAAGGTCCGAAACAAGGTTGAGTTTGTGTCTTATAGCCTTCCCCTCTGTCCACATTTTTCACAATGCAGGATCTGTTTAAGTGAGTGCACAGTTAGTTCTTTTACCAAATCTAAAAGTAGTCCAGGCAAATAAATTTAAGGCCTTTATTTTAGGGTAAAGAAAACAAAAACCTCAAAATGAAATAATTAAAAAAAGTGCAAACAGAGCAGAGTAACCCTTTTTTTCTCTTAAATTAAAATGGTCCCAGCCTAACAAATTTAAGGCCTATACTGCAAGTAAAAATGTCAACATTTTCAGAAAACAATTAATAAAAGGTGGCTCTTTTAGGTAAAAACAAGTGCATATACTCATCTTTAAAACAGTGTTTTTTCCTCATCAACCTTCCTACCTTTGGAGCAAGCCATGCAAGGGCAAACTGACAGTGGCAGCGAGCTGTAGCACTTCCATGGTGCGCTGGTCTTGCAGGATAAACAAACAACTGGTTTGGATCATACTGAGTGGAGCTATTGCCGTATTAACTGGAGTAGCAGTGGCCGCTGACTATAGCTGCAACGGCTGTGAAAATGCTCCATGAAAATCTATTGATGTAGATTTATCAGTGATTGGTCACGGGTCTGGACAGAACCATCACTCGGTCCGGATCCAGACCGAGATCCGCCATTTGGCATACATTATCAGTGAAGAGCTTGGCTAACTGTGGCACTTGTCACCCCTCTTAATCCAGAGCTGCCGGAAAGCCTTCTCAGCGGCTTCCAGTTGGCTTGTTATCTCTGGTGCTCATAGATCGCTAAGAGTCCCAGGACCCAGTTTAGTGATTACTCTGCAAAGTAATCAGGCTTTGACAGGCTTGACAGCGGCCCCCTCCACCCCTACCGTTCGCTCCTGTGCCTCTTCCCAGGGGATAGTTAACTCCTGCAGCGCCACTCGCCTGGTTGTCCTGGACACCAGGACCATGTCTGGCCAGAGTTGGTGTAATCGTGTCTGGGAGCTACATCTGTCTTCCAAGACTGACCGGGGTTGCCAGTGTTTTGCTGTTGAGAGCAGCCCTCCGCGGGCCTTTGGACAGCCTTTTGGACATGGAGGCTTCTCCCTGGCATGAACAAAAAAGATGGTTCGTTTTATAGGGTGTTGTGACTTGCTGGTGCTGATTTGCAGTACAGATGGTCTCTGCTACCACCTGCAGGAAATGGTCATGGCACCAAGGGGTGGTTCAACGCCCAGCCTGTCCGAGTTGCCACCGTGCCCAAACAGAAATTGTGCCACATATTGGTTGACCACCTCCTGGACACGCCACTTCCTTACTCTTCTGACCTCCACACTGCAGAAGGGACCTCGGTGTCAGTCGAGTCTCTGAACAACAGGACTTCCCTGAAACTCCTCAACTAGGCTGCTAAACGTTAGCTGCAGCCTAGCGTCATATTTGGTTGCAGCCCAAAACTTGATCCTTCAGCCACATGGACAAAACTCTCACCACTTGGTCTCTTCAGTGTGTTTCTGAGATAATGGCTATTATTTGATGGGAAGCATAACAAATTGTTGAAATTGCCACTGCGAATTAGCTGACATTGATTATTGTGGCCAATAATTTCAGATTGTTTGACCAAAAGGTGAACCATAAGAGTAGTAGTACACTAAAGGTCAGGAGGTCAGGCAGAGGGCCAAGATAAAAACCTCTCTAGGGGGGTGTCTCTAGGTTGGTCATGAATTCAGAATCGTAATGTCGTTAAAACTGACAGAATCGGGAGGAACTGCTGGAGAGTGAGAAACAACACCTGCAGCTAAATTTTAGGCACACTGAGGTAGCCAAGTTCAGAGGGCAGTATGCTGCGAAGAGAGATGGGACAATAACAACCTGACAGAGACAAACATAACTGAAAGGTCCAAAAAACTCTCCTTAAAGACGGTTTAAGAAGGTTTATTCATATGACCAGATTAGGGATGGTTTAGATTTAGCTTGATCAAGTTGCCAATAAATGCCAATCACATTAGGTAATAAGATGTTTCCAGTCCAGTGCTTTTGGTTCTTCTTCATAATAAATGATCCAGAAAATGTCCTCAAACATACAGGACCTGAGAACACATTCAGCAAATATGTACTTTTACTGCCTGAAATGATCCCAGAGTGGTTCCTGGTTAGCAAGAAGTTCAACAGAATACATGTCAACAGAATATTTTCTTTTCTTTTATTATTGGTTCATTAATATTTAGGTTTCCTGCCTAGAGAAACATTTTTTAAATAAAAATCAGGACGCACAGCGTAGCGTTCATCCATGCAATCACAAGATATTATTGGAGCGTATTGTTCGTCAACATTAGCACAGCTAGAAACCATTCAGTGGTAGTTTATATCCCACATAAAGAATGTGAACCTTCATCTCATCCTTAGCTGCAGAACAGCTGAAAAGATATAGATGGATCAGAAATAAGCAAGCAGGCAGGTTTTTCAACTGGAGAAAATGGTGCTTAGCTGTTGATGGTTGAATGCAAGCATGTAGGACTGGGAACACTGCTGATTTTCTTTGTTTACGGCTTGGGGTATCTTTAGATTGCTGACTGTAGGAGAGACTGCTGCCAAGCAACAGTTTGATTTGCTGATTTCAAATTTATTTTTTCAGAGAGCAAAGACATTCCTAAAATTCTAATAACAAAGTCATCTCATCCTGTGAAAAAAAGATTTTGTCAGAGAGCAGGAAAATGATTTTCATGATACATTTTACAAGTTATCTCTGTATTTATGAGCAAAGTTAGCTCAGGATGAGTATAAAGAAGCCTGCCTGTGTTGAAGGGTTAGGGTTTGACAATAAACTAAATTACTAACAACTACCAACTAGTAAATGTGCACCTTGTTTCAGGAATCAACAGACATATCTTCGGACTGCGTGGAAACCAGAGTACCTGAATAACAGTTCAAACATAAAGGCCCCAGCCTTCGTGTTACGAGGCATCATGGTGACAATGAAAATGAGTCTGTGAGACCCACAATCAGAAAAAAAAAAAAAAAAAAAGCCAGAAAAAAGGGACAGGAGCAACGTGTACATTTTCTTGCAAAACACAAATTTGAAACTAAATCAAAGTTAAAACTAAATTAAAAGAACTGCGGAGGAATCTCAGATACTTTAGTTTCATGAAGTAAACATTATGCATATACTCAAATTAGAAAAAAAGTGACCTTGAACCCTGACAAACCTTATAAACAACCCAACAAACCTATTTTAAAAGAGTTGTGAAGGAATTTGATGTTTTATTTTCTTTTTCACTTCTTTCCCTGCCTTTGTGATAACCATTCATATTCCAACTTGAAAGATTTATTTATGTTTTTGGTAGATATCTTTTTATTGAACGCAGCATGTTGTGATCCCACAAACATCAGTTAACGTAGTTAATACTATTTAGAATAGTTGCAGAGCTGGGGATGACTCATGACTGATGCGTATCAGCTATTTGGTGTTAGCAGTTTTTTTATTTCAGTACTTTCACATGTGGAAAGTGTTGCTAGTTTCCTTTCCTTTACTAATGATTGTTTCGTCATGTTGACCTGCGGGGGATCTAGACTTGAAAAGCATGATTTACACCGCTGTCAGCCGCTATCTCACTATTGAGTCTTTCTGTGGCTACATGTGTGGTCGAGTGACTCTCATTTATGTGACGAAATCCGCTGTGAGGAAGCTTTACAGACACCGATCAAGAAGTCACTTGACTTGTTTTGACAGTCAGGTGACAGTCAGGTGTGGCCATGTCTGACAGAAATGGGACTGTACAGTTAGCAGGCACACTCACTATTTGTACCTGTGTTGTTTTTTTTTCTTTCCTGGTGATATTCGGTGGGTGGGGCTGACCTACTTTGACTCACTCATACACTTGCAGCTGATCGCAGCCGATTTAGCTAGGGGTAGGATTCTTGCTTTGGTGCGAGAGGTCCCGGGTTCAAATCCAGGACGAACTCCTACTTTATGTTACGCCCCCAGTCTAGGGGAACAGGAACGCAACACAGAAGAGATTAAAAAGAGCAAAAAAAGATCCACAAAGGATGAACTATTTCAAAGATTTAATAAATAACAAAAAGTGGCCTGACAAACAGGCAAGCACGAGTTTCTCAATAACCAAGAGACAGAGGCCTGACAAACAGGTAAAAATGAGTTTCCCCAAGGGAAAAAAAGGAGACAAAACAGTGCTCAAGTGTATATACAGTGAATCGAATATCAAGCGACCAATAAAAAGATAAATTAGCGCTACGTATGTCAGTGAGTGAAAAATCAACCTATCACCACAGAAAAAAAGAATTAACACTAGGGACAAAGTTTGTTAAACACACAAAAACGCCAAACACTACATGCTGCTGTCCAGTCGAGTTCTGGTTCCGACCGGAAGGATTCCTGTTTAAATCAGCCGTGCGCTGTCTTGGGAACCAATCCACCGGCGGCACGTCAGAGGAGGCAGGACTGGCACAGGTGCTGCGGCGGAGGTGAGCATCCACTCGGCCCCAAGACGCTAAGACGAACAGCACAGAACAGGGAACACAGAGGCAAACTGAACAAACATACGCCCAGGGCCGTGACACTCTCCATCCGTGCACAAAAAAGGACCGGCTTCATTATCCGCTCTTCGCCAGATCGTTGTCGATTCTAACGTGGTAGCTCTTGACCAGAGAGAGGATTCTTTAGTTATATCTGGTGTCCATATAGCTTTTTACCTGCTCATCTCACCTCTGTTCCTTTTGTTTCAGTTTGTCATCCCACGTCGACCCTGTCCTGCATCGCCCACCCTGTGCGTCAGCCTTAGTTCATCCTTTGTGTTTCGTTGTAGATTAAATCCCCAAATGTCCCTGCGTATCTGTGTCTGCATTTTGGACCAGGCTCTTGGCACATGTATCTTAACAAAGGCAAAAATGTGATGCTTTTGGCTGTTACATTATTTTTTGGCTTTTGGCTGTTACATTATTTGGCTGTTACATTATTTAAATTTAATCTTTAATACTTGACTTAAACATTCACTGATACTTACATCTAATGAGGAGGGATAATAAAACATTATGGAGGGTTTTTAGCAAGAATATGACAGCTGCTCTGCACCTCATGATTCTGATGCATGTGTTCTGTGTAGTTCCACTTCCACCCTTTTACTGTGCTCTTTACCAAGCTATGCTTCGGTGAAGGAGGACCTGTTACACATCACGCTTCAGTTAATGAAACCTGTCCGTACGTTTCTATATGACACTGTTGTGTCTGCCGGAATGAGCGTGGAAAGAAAATCCAAAACAGGCATGTACGAACACTTCAATAGAGAGAACTGAAGGCGTAAGATTAACTCTCTTAACCAGTGGAAAAAGTCATTAGGGGAACGTTCACACAACCACACACAATAGGTAGCACTCCAAAGGGAGCCACGCCACCTTTGTCAAAGGTGCCAAAACACCCTTTCTGGGCAGTCATGGTTAAAATCATGAAATAGTGTGCTCAGTTGACCCATACTGATCTCACCATGTTTAACAGGTTAGCACTATAAACCACAAATGAAGTGGCTTAAGATCACAGTATTGATACCATCATGGGGACTGACTTTGTAGGCAGTTTTGATTGATTTTGAATGTCTCTTCTTAAATAACAGTCATCTTCCCTTCACTAAAGAATTCTACCATATCAGTAGCATGTCAGGGAAATGTTGTTGAAGATGTGTCAGTGGGCTCAGTGTTTTTCAGTGGCTAAAAGAAACTTTCACACATGTTCTTCCCGTCATCCAAGCTCATCCAATTACTCTGAGCAACTCTGGAGGCTCCTGGAGAAACTGGTACCAAAAGGTTGCGCTCAGATTTAATTGTGTACATCACAAAATGATATTGGTTGAGTGTGCAGTCATATTTAGAATTCTTAATTTTAAACCTTCTATTAGAAGAAAGATAGAGAGATTTCCCTTTAATTTCATGTTTGGACTTGAATAAATCCAACATTCAGAAATGTTTGGAAAATGGATTTTCTTTTTGGATTGCCAATTATGACATAAACATCCCAACAACACACATATTTGGATAATCAAAATTCTTGTTAAACTAGATTAAAACACCACATTTAACTAATTAGTCTCGTCACGGTAGCTAGTTAGCAGCTATACTTCGTTTTTTTGTTTTCCTGCTCGAGCATCACACAATGACTGAGAAAAGAAGAAGTGTTCATATTGGTATAAAAAGAAAATATATATCCTGATGTCAGAATGTGTCATGAGTTGTGAGAAGCTAACTAATAAGCTAGCATGAATTTAAGCAAACATAGACACCACCAGAAAACTAAACACCATAACATTATGGGGAAATGTCTTGAAATTGCCTGTACCAGACCTAAATTAAAGGATAAAATATGTGCAATATTCATTGACGTGTGATATCTATGATTAGATCTGATGTGGTTTAACAAAATCATTAAAAAAATAAAAATAATATCACATAACTTTTTTAATGTGAAGCCTTTTTGTGTGAAGGGACTTTTTGAAGGGGCATCAGAGGGTTAATAGTAAAAAATAAAAATAGCAACAAAAATATACTCAGTCTTTATTAGCTGATTCACTGCCAAAATAGATGACTGATGACAGATGATCAATAAATTGATAAATGGATGAATGGATGGATGGATGGATGGATGGATGGACAGAAGTTCAGGTTTACGGTCTATATACCTAAATGATGTGTTACATTGACTCTCTATTCACTCACACAGTTTTGATTAGTTGGAAGAGTAAATAGAAAAATAGCATAAACAACTTAACATGACTAAACAGCTTCTGGTAGAAAAATCCTGTTTTATATTTTGATACCAAATAAGCAACATACATATATATGTATTCATTAATCTGATGAAATTTGCCAGATAAACAGATTAAACATTTGACCGCGTGCATAAATTGTGATCAATGCATTGTTGTGAAAATGGAGGCCATGCAGAGGCCTGAATCCTTGAGTCAAGCCAGAACCAGGCTGCCTGAGAGCAGAGGTTGGGAACAGGATCCTCAGCACATGTAAACAGAGTCAGAGAGGCAGGCATTAGATCAAGATCCACAAGTTGGATCTTAACAGCCCCTCCTCCTCCTGCTGTTACAAGAAGAGTTGCCCGGCTGTCTGCCAAAGATATTCACTACAAAGGACTACTGATTCAAACTTCTTTTCCTGTTTAGACAAGGGCCTCAGGTATGCGGCAGGGTTCCCAGGAACAAATGCATGATGATGAGAAACCAACCCAATGGCTTGTGTAAATTCTTGTGCATACATGTCTGTATATATTGCATTGTATATAATTTCCCGCCCCCCCAATCACCAACAAGCAAACATTAATAAACACCACCCGACACAAACCGTGGACACCGGCGGTCAGGCCAGGGACCGTGAAGCTTTGCTGAAGTTGTTTGACTTGAGCTCATGATGTGGAAGTAGAAAAGAAAAGAAAACTAAGGTCACTCAAAAGTGATTGACTTGTCCTCTGGGTATTTATTAGGAAAAAAAGAGAGAATAAAAACTTAAAGTAAGTGCCATGATTATTGCGAGAACAAATATCAAGCAGCACCTTTATATCATCGCTCCTGGGCACTGCAAATCAAGGAAAGTGATGAATGACCTATCACGAAGTTGATTTCAAACTTCTTTTGAGGGTTTATGTAGTCCACATTCTCCAGGGATAAACACTCCCAGTTGAAAATAATTTGGGCTCCTGAACAACTGAAGCAATTTTCTAAAAAAAAAAAAAAAAAAAAGAAACGCTGAGAAACACTTATTCATTTTACTGTCAAGTGAAAATTGATTAAATATTCTTTTTTTTGGAAACATTGCTACTGGCAGTCGGGGGGGGGGGGGGGGG
>BJFM01000047.1:25675-37506 GCA_016586285.1 Arothron firmamentum
GTGATGGTTGGAACCATCTCTCAGAGGACCGTCCCACTCACTTCACATCGGGACGCTGGATCGCTAAACAGGTGACGTCACCTCGCAGCAACGACCTCACCTGTGATATCCGAGCATTAAAATACACACGTTTATGGCAATAACCCGCCTACTCTTTGGACTTCCATTCTTGTGAGGACGCGCCCACACAAACTCGCACACTTAACATAATGACGCACGTAATCGCATCCACGGACACCGAGACGCAAATGAGTTTTTATCAAGATGGATCGCCTTGGTTACCGCCCCGACACACACACATGAACATGGTCCCCACAGATATAGAGAATAACTTTGAGTAGACAAAAGGACAAAGAGATGGAATTATGTATAAATGTATAAAAAAGGGATTCCTGTCAAAGGAATGATAATTTGATGAGATGAAGGAGCTGAGAACACACACACACACACACACACACACACACACACACACACACACACACACACACACACTCTCCCCTAGTACAGTAGCTCAGGCTGAGGTCATCTTTATTAATAAACGATGTGACAACAAACACACACCATCAAGTCCCTCACACTCCCTCCCTCACTCCACCCCCCCTTCACTGCACGGAGAAATGACATTTACCAGACAGACGCAGCGGGGGTGTCGTCTGCAACCACACACACGAACACACACACACACACACACTAGACACAGCATGTCAGGGATCTGTCAGAGGGTAACTGTGCAGAACAGGTGCGTGTGTGCGTGCGAAGCTGGACAGACAGGAAGTTTGCCCTCCACACACACACACGCACACACACACACACACTCGTGCAGAGAAACACACTGGCCTCATTTGTTTCCAGTGACAGGACGGAAAAGTTACAGTTTACCACAGGATGCATCTCACACACACATACACACAGGCACACACACTGTGCCTGTGTGTATGTGTGTGTGTGTGTGTGTGTGTGTGCGCTTTTGGTATTCAAGGCCGTTTGCCTCCAGACATCTGCTGGTTTCTAACAGGTCTGAACGATCCTGCGTGGCTTCGTTCACTCAGATGTTCCCAAACTTCCTCGGCTGTGGGCTAAAACCCGCGCCTGGCAACCCACTTCCCCTCCCCGCTGCCTCGTGGGTCCATGTGATGTAAACGTCGCTCGCCGACGTCCGTCAGGATCCCCCCGAACCGTCCCGCTGCCATCTTGCTCACCCACGTCTTTTTCGGTTTTGGGCCCCCTGCTGTGCTGTGTTTCTGTTTCAAGTGTTAACCACCTTTAAATCACAGCTCTTAAAGGTGCTATATAAATAACATCACAATTACATTTTTTTTTAAAGGAGGGCAACAAACCGGCTGAAAAAGCTGGATACTGAGCAGCGTAATTATTAGCCTACGCGCTACTTCTTTGCTAGCTTGTCGGAGGCGCTCTCCACTGTCATTATCACGCTAAACAAGACGCGTTTTCTCATCAGAATTTCCAACAAACGTGTGTTTGTGCTGCCACATGCACTCGTGTTGTCCCCCTGATGATGCTCGTTTCAAAGGATCCTTTTGTGGGGGCAGATTACACGAGCCTGGGCGGCACGCAGCGCCCCCGCTGGAGCCTTCCTGCCACCGCTGGAGCAGCTGGAGGATCTCGCTCTCCGTTTAGGAGCCGTTTTGCTTTTTCCACGTCGACAGGCTGTTTTTTTTGTGTGTTTTTTTTTTTTTATGGCTCTGGTTTTGATGTGGCGAGACGGGCGAGCGCTGCCAGCTGCTGGGCTGCTCCCAGTGGCGCAGTCCAGACCTCTGAGCTCCGGGACGCCACGCAGAGCTGCTTCTTCGGGGGGAGAAGACGCTCCGTTGCTGCGCCTGCGTGGACGCGGAGACTCGCAGCCTCTTCCTCCATTAGTCCGTCTCCTTTGTCCAAATCAGCTCTGACCTTTTTCCTCCTGCTCTCGTCCGTGCAGCTGCTTGTTAAAGTGACATTTTCTTTTGCGCGGTCGCCATGGTGATTTTCGGGATGGTGTCGTGCGTCGCTGATGAGCACGCTGCGGGTGAAGCTCCGCCCCTCCGCTCTGACCTCCAGCTTCCATCTGATCCTCGTCCCGCTGACTCTAAGCGGGACGGGTGACGCGGTGAAGCGATTGGCTTCGATTGCGGCGTGGCGAGGCTTCGCCATCGTGCCCGAGGACCTTCAGGGCTGCCGTGTTCAGCCCGCAGCCGCGATGGCGGCCTCTTACTTATTGACTTTTTAAAAGAACGACTCCACTTTGTTCCCGGGGGTGGAAAATTCTCCAAATCATCATGTGACATCTAATAAAAAAGTAAAAAAAAAAAAAAAGCACATCAACTCCGAGGAGCTTTTTTGTTTCCTGCACCGAGATGACGGAGGCGCTCATGCGAACATCAGCGAAGGAAGGGACGTTGAGCAACTAGAGGCCATCGTGAATCACAGAGACCCTGAAGAAAGCTGCTTCTGGGAGCGGCGCAGGCCGCCGGCCCCAATCAAAGGCTCAGCAGTCGTCCAGAGATGGAAAAAAACACGTATTTTCTGTCTCCCAGCAAAAGCCGCATGTGCGGAGCTGCGACCGTTCAGGCAGACGGCTGCAGGAAAACACAAATTGGTGCTGGGGAAAAAGGCGTTTAGAAGCTGGAGACGGATCCACGGTGCCTGGGACGCCACACACCGAGGGCCATGAAACTTTCAAACCGATGGCGACGCTTTAATGAGCAGCCGTTACCAGAAACTACACTTAAAAAAAAAAACAAAACAGAGAAGCTAATGCGAGCGGAGCCTGACGGAGCTCCCTTTAAGTCGAGGTTGGAGGGGGAAGAAACGAGGCCGTTCTGCGGCTGCAGCGGAAAACAAAAGTGGCGGGGCGTCGAGGTGGCGGGAGGGGCCAAACGACAGGAAAATCAAATAAATCTGCGATAGCTGAAGAGCGCGGGCGGCCCCGGGTCCGGGCCCCCACGGCCTTTGTTTATCGCTTCTTCTTCCCTTTCATCATCTCTCGTTTCTCGGGCTCACGCTCGTCTGGTTTTTTTTTTTTTGGCTCCGGCCTCATTTTCTCTGACATCGGCTTTCCCACTCTGCTCTTCAGGCTCGACCCGCCATCTCGCCGTCTCCGCGTAGCCTAGCCTAGCCTAGCCTAGCCGAGCTAAACCCGGGGAGCCTTCTCCAGGAAGGCCACAGCGCTCAGGCTCCGCCCCCCCAAACCAAACCAGCCAATCACAGGCTGCTCCTCCGCTCTGCGTCTAATTGCAGCTCCTCGTTCACGGATTTCTGTATTTTCCACCGACGGAGGAGCGCAGAGATTAAACGAGCTTTAGGTCGAGTGGAAAGACAGATGTTTCTGTCTTTCTCGGGTGGATCCTTCCAAGTTTCCCCCCCCCTCCCTCCGGCCTTCAAGCCTCCAGTCGTGTCAAATCTCAAGATACGATGCACCGACACGCCAACGAGCCGTTTGGGTTCCAGCTGAGATGCTGAAGTCTTGGTCTAACTTTGCAGGCTGTTTATCTTCGTCTGCGCGGCTCCTGTGGATCAAAGCAAAGGTAGAAGCGCTGCCAGCAGAGGAAAGGATGATGGAGTGACCCGTCTCACGTCCCAATAAGCCCACAAAGCTGCTGCCTGAATGGCTGTTTCTGAAAAAAACACTAGACGCACACACACTTACCACCCATCCATCGCCATCTTTGACTGTGTGTGTGTGTGTGTGTGTCTGAGAGAGGGAGAGAGAGAACATCTTCATCTGGCAGTTTACAAATTTGAAGGAGAGTTGGTGTTAGTAAACAATGTTAATAGTCTTAGAGGTGCTGAGACGAATCGACATGAACACACACACACGCGCGCGCACACACACACACACACGCACATGCACGCACACTCCCCTACCTAACAGGCACATTTATAATTAATAAGACAAAAGGGAGTCAGACACAAAGGACTCAGACAAAGGCCCTCACACACACACACACACACACACACACACACACACACAGAAGACAAACACATGAAAACACTGAAAACACACAAGGGTATCCACACACACGTCACAGTCAGACACAAAGCGATAAGATACACACAGGTTAGCAGACACAAAGAAAGAGACACACGGCTCCTCCGAGACAAAGCCGACGCACACGCAGTCAAACACGCAGTCAAACACACACTCAAACACACTCTCGGTGACAGGCGGTGTGGGACTGACGGCGTGCCACGCGTCCTCCACGAGCGCCGCGACCGCCTGATGAAAAATACAACATGCAACGAGCTGAAGTGGCAGAACGTCAGGCCCGGAGAGGATGGTTGTGTGTGTTCAAAGCCCTTACACACACACACACACACACACACACACACTCACACACACAATTACCAAGTCAAACAGTCATTCACTGTCATTTTCACTAAGAAGGACGTTTAGATTTAAACGTGGATGGAGTTTTGAGGACGTCCAGCATCAGCAAGTAAAAGGGCCGACTCGTCTGCCTGTCTGTCCATCTATAATTCACATGAAAACACTAAAAACATGGTGTGTACTTGTGCTTGCGTGTGCATGTGTGTACGTGTGTGTTCATCTTTCTTTCTGTCTCCTTGAGTTTTCAGACTTTCTTTAAGAGACATGTTATTGATTTTTTTCCGACTGAAGCAGAGGGGGCTGGAGAGTGTTTTCATACTGTGTGTGTGTGTGTGTGTGTGTGTGTGTGTACTTGCTCATGGCCAATCTGACCTTCGGTTGAGAAAGTGTTTCTCTCCTCCCCGCTGCTCAGGAAAAAAAAGGTTGCTTAAAAGTAAAAAAAGCCCTGTGGGATAAACGGTTCCATATGTCGCAGGAAGAAGCCTGTTGGACACAATGTGAGCACTTGTGCGCTCATATGAAGTGTGAAAAGTGTGAATGTATAAGCTCAGGTACGAGTGTGTGTGTGTGTGTGTGTGTATGTGTGGGTGCGCACTTTAAGCACTCTTCTCACTCCTCAGAAATGTCTCTCTAAATTAAGCTAAAGCTAATATAATGTTTCAGAAACCAGGGTGTATTTATACCGGTAGCTCCACGTGGGAGTAGCAAAACACATGAAACTAGCATGATGTAAACCTCCGTTTTGGCTCGACAACAGAGCTCAAGTTCAGAAAAGAGGGAGAGAAACCTCAAATCTGTCGACAGGAGACCGCAACCGTCCGTCTCCATCGGCAAAAGAGGCATCAGTGTGTTACCGTGGAAGCAGATCATCACCAACAGGTCCTCTGGTGACGCTAATGAATGCTGAAAATGCTAATCCGGTGCAGAACTGTCCAATGACAGCCGCTCGGGCGCTGGACAACACTGCAGACGTGCACGAGAAGCTGTTACCAGTGTCAGAGTTCAACTGCTGTGTGGAGCAGGGATGCATGAAAGCTTGCACGCATGAGTCAGAGTGTGTGTGTGTTGCTTCATACGTGCACGCGTGAGTCAGAGTGTGTGTTGCTTCATACTGTACGTGGGGGTCCTGATCCTTGTTTTTTCACTCACACTCTGGGGTCCAACTATCTCTGTGAGTGTGAGTGTGTGTGTGTGTGTGTGTGTGTGTGTGTGTGTGTGTGCGTGCACAGGGAGAGCTCTATTACAAAAACACACCAGGAGCACAACAGTGTGGAATGAGGAAAAGAGAGAGAGAGAGAAAGAGAGAGAGAAAGGCAACAAAAAGCAAAAGATGGAAGAGAGAGAGAGAGAGAGAGAGAGAGAGAGAGAGAGAGAGAGAGAGAGAGAGAGAGAGAGAGAGAGAAAGTGACTGGGAGATTAAAACCAGAGGAACTGATGGTGCAACTGCTGCTCAGCTGTTATCTTAGTTGCTCAGGGCTGTTGTCTGTTGGCTCTGTTCTCACTTTCAAATTTCTCTCCCCCCCTTGATGAGCCCAAACCTGGCAACCCGTTTTTATTCCTGCCTTTTTTTTTATCTGCTCTGTGTGACGCCGCTATGGACTCGTCCCATCGAGCGTATCTCTGCCTCATCCTCTCTCCATCCCTCCCGTCAGAGCTCATCAGAGGCCAGTGGGCTGGAAAAAAGCAGCAGGGGGGAGATGGGTGGGGGGCTCAGCCAACCACGGGGGGTCAAAGGTGAGCATGCAGTAGGCCGGGGGCGCATGTAGGGGGGGAGGGGGCAACCATGATTCTGTCTTTTCTGAAGCACACAAGCCAGACCACCGCGGCAACAACGGGACTATTATGGGCTGCGCTCAAAGCGTCGACGCTAATGAGGTGCTAACCAGAGCTAAGGCTAACGACCCGAAATCCAGATCAAACAGCCAACATCACCAGCATCCCCTCATTCTGGTTGGGTTAACAGCCTGATGTGCACGCACCAGCACGCTGCTAGTTAGCCGGAGCCCGAGGAGAGCTCAGAACGGGCGGAGTCGCTGCGGAGCAACTTTGCTGACGAGTGTAGATGGAGAACAGGTGACTCACAGGCCCAGTCATCACATCAGCGTCTGAAATATGAGGCCCCGATCTGCGGAGTCACTCCAGCGGCCATTATTGGAGACGGGAAGCGCGGCACATCTGCGCTGACATTTCAACGCTTGTCACACATCCTGGTGATGTCACGCCGCGCTCGTGCAAAGAGCCGATTGTACGAGAGCGGAATAAACGCGCCCGTCGCTGCAATTCCAACAACAAAGCGGAGCATTGATTTGCCAGCGAGGCCCAAAAGGCCCATTTTCCCATTAAAAGTAGCAACACTAAATTAATTATGACAATTAGCGGCGTTCTGCGAAGCATCGTTGCTTCTGCTTTGGTCAGAACAGCTCCCTGATTGGTCTGCGTTGCTCCCATAATCAGCATTTCTTTCAAGCTTTAAAAACCACGTCCGTAGCTGAAGTTGAATCACAGGGGCCGCAGCGGCCCCGGGGCCCCGTTTTTGTTTTTTTTGGGGTTCCAGACCCAAACTCTGACCCGTAAGTCAAAACCGCCTAAATTTGCGACAGAAGAAGCAGCTGGTAACAAAACCATCCAAATGAGGCGAGGTGGCGAGCGCCAGAGCGAGATCCGCGCATTTCCCACTAACGAGGAGGCGCAGCTTCAACGCAGAGCAGAGTCGGGCCGGCCGCGGCGCGCCCGGCCCTCCCACCACCGAGCTGCCGTCAGCGTTTTCCTGCGCGAAACCTACCGGGACAAAAGGACCAAGAGCAACAAGCTGGAGGCGGGCAAACAGCCACTTACAGTCAGACGCGCGCCCGATAAATCTACCGGACTCCCCGGCTCGGAGAGCGGAACAAAGACGGAAGGCAGATGAAACTGTGTCATCAGATCGGAACTGCAAAGGTGCTGAAAACACCCAAAAACACACCAGAGGCCTCCCCGAAGATCCAACAGCTAACTCTGGGATGTCCCTGCAGGGTTCAGAATCTCTTCTTTGCAAGAGAAATGCACGTTTACACCTTTTCTACTCTTTTATTTTTTTTTTTTAACCAGTTTCACGCTTTCCCACAACTGCATTGACAACAAAAGTCTCAAGAAGGAAGCTGGACTGTCTGTGGAAGTGTGGAGTGACTCTCCACGCCAGCCAGGCGGCGACGTGGGGGCCGGTTCCGACCCCGTTGAGAGGCCATTAGCTCAGCCGCAGCGCCTTCCTGGTTAAGCTGCAGCTTACCCGCCTGGGAGCCGCAGGGCAACTTTTATTGTTCTTTCTAAACTTTATGTGTGAGCGGAGAGGGCTTTGGGAGGGGCCCTGCGCCCTACAGTCTGAAATACAGAGCGCTTGTGTGTCTGTGTGTGTGTGTGTTTGTGTGTGTGTGTTCTCATGCTGCGTGCTCCTGGCACTTCCTGCCCACTAACCGCCTGTCCCACGGTAGGGAAGGGTGAACTCTATTGGACCAGAACAATGAAGTTGGGGAAAAAAAAAAAAAAAGCTGTCATAAAAACAAGCTCCCATGCTCTGGTTAGCGTGGAGGAGGGTGGAGGTCTGCGTCCCCCATCCCCCCCCCATGATCCTGCCTCATATTTCACACACACTTTAATGTCTCTGGTACCCGGTTACTGGGCGGATGTTCTGGTCGCTGGTAACGACGCGTGAAAGCCAGAAGATGCTAACGATGCTAGCTCCAGCGGTCTCCTGGTAACACGCAACCGGGCCAGAAAACATCTGCCGAGTCGGAACAAACAAAACAACAAACGGGGAACAAGCGAGTGTGTCGGGGGGGGCGGGGGGGCGAAAAAACACACGTGAGGCCTCAAACGGTGACCTGGAAACCCAGCAGGCCGCCATATTTTTATCCGTTTCATTTCGGCGGCGCCTTGATCCAGAACTTTGGCCACCAAGGACCAGTTCAGCTACTGGAATTAATGAGATAGTGTCACAGATGTGCGATAACTGGATTATATAAGATGGTGGTTGTGGGAAAACGCCCTCCACTGATGGGAAGATCAGCAGCTCTCTCTCCGGTGCAGCTCGGCTCCGTGCACACGGACCAGATTGCGAGTCAGCTGGGAGCCAGCTGAAACCTTTCCTTGTTCGGGCACAAAAAACCCACCAGATCCAGCACCTTTCTTTTTTTTTTTTTTTTTTAAAAGTGTCCCGATTCTTCGCGATGTTGCTGAACGATGGAGTTTCTCCGGAGCAAATCGGCTGATGGAGACTGTCGAAGAGGAAAGTCAGGAGGTGTTTACAGAAGGCTGCTCAGGTCCAGAGGACGCAAGAAATCTGCTTTAGCTGATGGGCCTAGCGTGTCCTGGGTTCCAGACAGACAGAGACAGAGACAGAGACAGAAACAGAGACGGAGACAGAGACAGAGACAGAGACAGAGACAGAGACAGAGACAGAGACAGAGACAGAGACAGAGACAGAGACAGAGACGGAGGCAGGCTGGGTCTGGGGGCAGCAGATGGTCAGAAGTGTTTGTCCGGGAGGGAACATGCAGGTCAGCGCTCTCCTCTCCTGCTCTCCATCCAGCTCTGATAAATAATGCAGCAGATCCTCGGAGCTTCAGCCCCTCGCAGGGCTAAACCCAGCCGCTGACAGATGTGGGGTGGGGATGTCGGAATCACAATGACGGGCCCAGCGGGGGGGGGGGGTCCAGGAAAAAGAGCCCCCGATGGAGGAGCCGTCAAAAGTTTGGGCGGCACAGATGCGCCTCCAGTGAGGTCGCCTCCCGCTGGTTTGCTGCTTATCGATGAGCCCACAGTGACCGATATTTGACGGGATGTTGCTAACGTCCTCCGGCTCCGTCGGCGACCCCCCTCAGCACGTTTCTGGGCCCACTGAAGTTCCTCCCCGCGGACGCAGAAGCCGGGCCAGCTCGGACGCCTTCGCCGCCTCGTTGCGCAGCAGGAGCGCCGCTCCAGGGCACGGCGGAAGCGGAGGGCACCAGATTAAAGCAGCCGGAACCAGCAGATGGCGGGAGGTGAGGAGGGTCAAAGAAACAACCGGCTGAAGAGAAAGAGCGGGAGCGTAAGGCGGGATGCGGGAGGGGAATGACAAGAGGGGACATCCTGCTTGGAAGACGAGGCCACGACGAAGGACGAGAAAGAGGAAATGATGCCGCGAAAGCACAAACGCGAGTGTGTGAGCCAGCCTTTCACTCTGGTGTCATTTCTAGTCCACAGCTGTGCACATATCACACCTCTCAACACACACACACACACACACACACACACACACACACACACACACACACACACACACACACACACACACACACACACACACACACACACACACTAAACCAGAAGACAGCTTCCCGGTGCTTTTCTTGTCTCGTTTTGGCTGTATTTCTGTCCCAACAACAGGTCAAAAACAGCTAAATCTAGAACCCAAAAACCTGCAGACAGAAAACTGCAGGTCCGAACCCCCCCAAAGGCCGGTGCAGCCTTGGTGCAGCCTTGGTGCAGCCTTGTTGCAGCCCTGGTGCAGCCGTCCACAGCGCTCTGCCTGGTGTTTGTGCTTCAGCTGCACTCCAGGTGTGTTTCCAGGTGAAGTGGGTGTTGACTCCCCCCTCTTCCATCACGCAGGGCGCTGTTGCGGAGCACCTCCACATGTTTAATTGGAATTATTCCCGTCACACATCTTCAGAGCGACACGCGAGGACGTGACACCGACGACACGCCGCACGACGGCGGACAGGCGAGCAGGGAGCGGCGGCGGTGTTTTTAGGTTTCGCAGAAAAGCCGGAGAGGACGAGAGCAGGGAAGGGCTGAGAGCGGGTGGAAGAAGAGGAACAAGAGGTTCTCCACAGTGCATTCGTGGCACTGACAGTCGTGCACGTCCTCGTGCACACACAGTTTATATCTCTTTGACCCTGCACCCCCACCAAGGTCCATTTAGCATGATGGTCTTGTAAACAAGCCCTTTCCCTTCTTCTTCTTTTCTAAACATTGGCCTGTTTTGCCCAGCCCCGCCTCCCACTGTTCCCCTCTAAAACACACACACACACACACACACACACGCACGCACACACAGGCCTGTCATGTCTCTCTTCGGTTCACACATTTAAAAAGACAAAACTCTGTGAAGCATCAAAACAACAACGAGAGGAAGACAAGCGATTCGGCTGAGGTGCATCAGGTGGGATCAGCGGTGAGGCGCGAGGCCGACGAGAGGCGCAGAACAGGCCCAGCCCATAAATCTGAACACCCGAGACGAGCGACGGGCGGAGACGGCGCCGTTTTGATCAACTGTTGCTCAGCAGAGACGGAGAAACAGCCTCCAGTCGCTGAAAGAACATCGGCGGCACGGAGAGCGTGACCGGGCCCAAAGCGCGCTCCCCCGCGTGCGGAACCATCATGCTGTTGTCACGGGGCGGAAACTGTGCGCTCAGCTGTTCGCCACGTGGGACAGCGGTTCGGCGGCACCGATGCGACACACGTGACAGGGAGATGACAAACAAACAGCCTGGACGGGGACATCTGGAGAGGCTCCGGCCTCTCGGCCTCATCAGCGGGACAGTTCGTTAAAGCTGGAATTAAAGCTTAATTCCCGCCGTGCAAAACGCCACCATCTGATCTTCCGTTTTCGCCCCGGAGTCGAACCCATTTTGCTCAGCTTCTCTTACGGGCTCCGGAGCGGACCTCACGTCAGGCTTTCCCTGCACGTCTGTCATCGTTTTCACGCAGCCGTCATCACTGTTTTTGAAACTGGTCGGCCTGCGAGGACAGTCGTGTGCAGCTGGACAGGAACACATGCAGAAGACGGAGGGAACACGAGCCGCCATTAACGCGCAACAACACACAAACGCTACCAGAAAAGCCCACATCTGTGCAAACTGCTCAGCAACTGCTCCGCATATGAGCACACCACCGCAAACTCTGCGTGTGTGTGTGTGTGTGTGTGTGTGTGTGTGCGCGTGTGTGTGAGGGAGAGAGAGGGGAGATGGGAAGGCTGGCAGGATGTGGAGTCTATTGTCTGTCTGACAATGAAGAGATGGAGTCCGTAGGAGTGTGGTGGCTCTCAATGGAGGTATTAACATCTGGGGCCAAAGGGCTGAACCGTGTGTGTGTGTGTGTGTGTGTGTATGTGTGTGTCTTTGTTGCAGCTGCCCTCGATATGGATCATCTTTTTAAGGATAAAGCAGCTCTCCAGAGGAAAACTTCATCTTAAACACTGTGTTTTTTTCCACAACCTGCTCCACTGAACATCACGCTTTAAAGGCTAGGGGGGTGGGGGGGGGCAGGGAGGAGGGGAAGGGGCGGAGGGGGTGTAAAACTTATATTTGGCAGCATTATCTTTGAAGCAAATGCCATTTAAGCCAGCTGCTTTAATTAATATGTGCACAAACAAGGCCAGAGACAAATGTTACGAGACAACCGCACGGATAGAGAACCACAGTAAAGACGCTTCCATCCATCCCACATGACTCCACAACACAACGCAGACCCTCTTTATTTTCCTCCACTGTCT
>BJFM01000047.1:39648-50996 GCA_016586285.1 Arothron firmamentum
ATCAACAGTGGACCAGAACTGTGGTTCTGTTCACGTAGCTCTCCTCTGCTTCTCTAGAGAACAGCTGAGCACAGCAGCCTCTGCAAAAACTAGCATCCATCCACCCATCCATCCACCCATCATCCATCCATTTATCCATCCATCCACCCATCCACCCATCCATCCACCCATTCATCCACCCATCATCCATCCATCCATCCATCGACCCATCAGCCATCCATCCATCCACCCATTCATCCACCCATCATCCATCCATCCATCCATCCACCCATCCATCCATCCATCCATTCATCCATCCATCCATCCATCCATCCACCCACCCACCCATCCACCATCCATCCACCCATCATCCATCCATCCATCCATCCACCCACCCATCCACCCACCATCATCCATCATCCATCCATCCATCCACCCATCATCCACCCATCCACCCACCCACCCACCCACCCACCCACCCATCCATCCTGCTATTAGGTCCTGGATGACCTGGAACGTCTCATGCAGATGAACTAACCTGAGTGGGCTTCATGGTCCACCAGAAGCTCTGCTTTGCTGCTTTTCCAGTGGACCACAGTGGAAACGTGCACGGGCAAACATGATAAAGTGTCACGTTCAATAACCCTTCAGAAACGGCTCCCTGGAGTCCAGTGGATGAATGTGATGAGTGTGGGTGCCTCTCCAGTGAATTGACACTAGAAAAGCGCAGAAGTGTCCTCCTGGGTGCCCGCCATTGGATAAACTGCCCTCTGATGTGATCCCAACACACTCCTACTGGCTAAAACACGATTCACCATCCTTTATAGGCCAGTTCCAGCTAAAAGCACAATAAATCTGCCCTCTTTGATGACCTTCAGGGTCCTGATACCCACCGCGGAGCAGAACTGCTGGTGAACCCATCAGGAGAGGCGTTTCGTGACACCAGCAGAAAAACAGACGACCTTTAATACGCTCTGACCCGTTCAGTGATGGTTCCCCAACACGACAGCCCAGAGATGCGACCCACCTCAGACCCGCCGGTAAAACGGTCCTTGGAGGACCCACTGCTGTGGAGCCAAGATCCTGGTCCTCTGTGCCGCCTGCATGGTGGGATCGGTGGTTTGGACCTGCTAATTCTGATCAAATTGGGACCTTGTGGGGGGGTTTGGAGAGCATCGTTCCTGGGTGAGGTTTTGTGCTAATCTGCTCAGTTCAAGCACACAATGCTTTTAGGTTTTCCCCATTTTAAATAACGCTACCGTTAGCTAAATGTGCCCGTACATCACACCTGAACGCACCTCAGCAGCTGCTCGCACGGCCGACGGACCTGATGCGACGGGTCGGCGTGGAACCAGCGCGGAACCGCAAAAAACACAAGGCAGACAGTCGATCTGCGCAAGACCGCTCAGGAACTCCCTGTGTCTTTCAGCCTCGGTGCATGCTGGGAGGTTCCTCCCTTCACCTTGAGGAGAAAAGAACACGTCCAGGGAACAAAAGCAGATCGACCTGCTGCTCTTCTAACCGACTGCAGCTCCTGAGAGTAATAACAATCCCCGAGGCGGAGGACAAAAGCAGAATCCCAATGGAGGATGACACCCAGAGAGAACCATCCCAGACCTGCCAGGTCTGGCTGTTTCAGGAGGAGCGACTTGAAGCCCGTTTATGTCCGTTTCCGTTTGTCAGAAGAGCCCGTCTTCAGATCTCTGCTCTCCCTCTTGGATTCTGGCTCCGGCTACGCTGGGGAGGCTCGTTTGGATTCTCGGTTTGGGCTGAAAACAGCTGATGAGCAGATTCCGACGCAGGCGTGGAGCCGCTGATGCTCTCCTCCTCGAGTGCTGAATGTGGGAATTCAGATGCAAAGAAAAGAGGGAATATGCAGACCCTGACCCATTTTTCTCCACTACAATAACAATTTCAGATGAAAGGCTGCGGTAAAAATTAATTTAGCGGGATTATTTGTACCCAAGGTTGGATAGAGCTTGAGATGTATAATGGAGCCGGAGCAGCCAGCCGTGTGTGAAGCTGCCCGACCTCCAGTTCACGCTGCTATTGACGAACGGCGCCGCCAAGTCAACAGCGGGCAGAGAATAAATGCGTTTCAGAGCTCCAGACGACGTTGTTTTCACGCCTTCTCCTCTCAAGTCCTTCGTTTCATGCCCGCAGAGGCCCGTGAAAGACGTTTGGCTAAGCAACGCCCAGACGTCTGCGGTCCCTCCAGAGTTTTTAACGGCCTTTTTGATTCAAAAACCCAAATTTATTAATTATTCTTTATCTCTGGACTCTGAGTTCTGAGGAGCGCATTAAGTCTGTTTTGCGTATACAGAAAGGTATGCACGCTCACACGGCTGCAGTGGGTGTGAAGAGGCGCCGGACCTGTCAGCGGTTTTGTTTATCAGACGCCCATAAACAGGCTGCAAGTGAAAAGTTCTGCACAGGCAGCGATGTCGCGGCTCTGAGCGCCGGGCCTTGAGAGCGTGAAAGCATACATTAAAGCCTAATGCCTGACTGAGCCCGATAGCGCCTGATAGCGAGTCAGCGCTTCTCGGCACGCATTTGCTTTATTTTTCACAGCATCCGATAAACAATGAGGAGAGCCGAGGAAGGCCGACGGTCTAACGAGGGGGCGCGGAGACGCAGGCGTGCTGCAGCAGATTATCGTCCTGTCAGTGGAGAGCAGCTTCTTTAGCAGAGCGTTAACCCTCCAGAAGAGGTTTACTGTGTCTGAGAGTCACGTGGCTGCGCTGAAGAACCCACGGGCCCGAAGAAGAACCGTGCTCCTCCGAGGGGACGTGCTCAGAGCGCAAACGAGACGAGAGCAGAGCTGATGATGGCGATGATGATGAGCGGGGGAGGAGTGGAGGAGGAGTTGCGTTCGCAGCAGGTTGGAGAGCACTTGACCCAGAAAGGACAGTTTGTCTAATCAGTGTGAATCAAGTGTTTGGGACTTAGTGCTAAATCAGACGCATGAGCCAAACGCCGCCGCGCTAATCAGGGATAGTGGCCTGCTGAGCCAGGGGGGCCATCGTAAAAGCCTCCTCAGGCGTCTCTCCAGGAGCCATGGCATCCATATTTCACCGCCTCTCAGAGGCTCAGTGACACCAACCGTGGGAGGCCCCAGCTCAGGTCTGCGCTGCCTGACGTCCCGATGGAAGCAGCTGCGTGTCGCTAAGCTAACCTGGTCCTCCAGAAAGGTTTTCCATTGTGACGTCACCAGTGGATTAAAAAAAGTAAGAAGTGATGAACTGACTCAGCCAGGGATGGTTAAAGATGCAAAACAGACAGGAAAAATCAATATCGGGGCTGATGATGATGATGACGATGATGATGATGATGATGATGACGAAGGCAGGATAAGGAAGTTTGGGGTCAACATTGATCACCTGTAATCGGTTGCTGCTGGTGGCTGAAGCTGATAAGAGGTTTGCGGCTCCGTTCTCCTGCCTTCATCCGTGTCTGTGCTTGCACTTTTCAAAGTGCTCCTCTCCTCCAGGGACGCTCGGATTCCTCCTTTCGCCACCACGGCTTAATTTAGTGACAGTGCTGCTGGAAAATGAAGACAGTGAAGGTGCAGGCAGATGCCAGACTGAGGCGGGATGCAGCTTAATCCACGCCGCCAGCTTCCAGGACGGTCCGCACGAGGCTGCCTCGGGAAATTTAGCTCCTCATATATAGCAAACGTAGGCGGGATTAACTCCAGTGATTAACAATTCAGGTCAATCTTTCCCCGGGAACAACAGAGAAAGTGATTTGGTGGGTATTGATGGGAACTAAAGCCTTCGCAGCTTCAGTTTCAAGGCAGGACAGAAAAACTACTTCCAGGCGGCCTCGACTGCTGGTTTCTGGGTGCAAGAATTGCTGATTTTTCCGCTTTTAGAGCCGAAGCGTCTCAGACAGAGAGGCGGGCGGACGCAGGAGTGTTTCCTGGCGCACGGCCGACGAATGTGGAAAGCAGGCCAGGTGGTGGGAAAGTGGGGTAAAATCTCATTACCAGGCAGAGCACAGGTCACGTCCTGGGAGTCCCGGCCCTCCGCGCAGCTACAGCAGCAGCAGCGCAGCAGCAGCAGCGCAGCAGCAGCAGCAGCAGCAGCAGCAGCAGCAGCAGCAGCGCAGCAGCAGCAGCGCAGCAGCAGCAGCAGCAGCAGCAGCAGCGCAGCAGCAGCAGCGCAGCAGCAGCAGCAGCAGCAGCAGCAGCAGCTACAGCAGCTACAGCAGCAGCAGCAGCTACAGCAGCTACAGCAGCAGCAGCAGCTACAGCAGCAGCAGCTACAGCAGCAGCAGCGCAGCAGCAGCAGCAGCAGCAGCAGCAGCAGCTACAGCAGCTACAGCAGCAGCAGCAGCTACAGCAGCAGCAGCGCAGCAGCAGCAGCAGCTACAGCAGCAGCAGCGCAGCAGCAGCAGCAGCAGCATCATTCTGGACCCTTTCTGCTTTACTGTCTGAGATTTAGTTGGAATTATTCTCCTTTACCTACTGTCAGCTTTTATTGTTTACTGTTTGTAATAAGGTAGCATGTGTGTGTGTGTGTGTGTGTGTGTGTGTGTGTGTGTGCGCGCGTGTGCGTGTGTGTGCATGTAAATCTTCTGTGATAGGGAGTTGTTGAGAAGTTGTTTAAGAAATAAACTCTTAAAATTGACTTTTTTCAGCATAAAAGCGGCCAAAAGTACTTGAGCTCAAATCTCCTCCTTGAAAGCTCGCCTTCTAAAGGAGCTCATACGAAGCTGATCTTTCATGAGGAACTTTCAAAACTTGGTGAAATGAGTCTGAAACAGTGGGTGTAATTAAATCAGCAGACATTAGGAGACGGCCGATCTGCAGGGAGCAACGGCTAATGAATTGTTCCAGGCCTGCGCAGAGGCAATCTGATTCCGACCAGTAGCCAACAGAAGTTGTCATAGTTGATCTAAAGGTCTCCGCGCAACGTTAGCTTCCTGACAGCAAACTGCTTTCTGCTGCTGCTGATCTGTCACATTTCATCTTCGCGCAATTTCACGGGTAAACATTTGTGGAGAAATCTCCCGACTTCATCTGGAACTAACGTTTCAATGCCGCGCCAGCCGCCCGGCTCCTCGCATCCATTGAGACGAGTGTATTAAAGCAGCGGAAGACGGAAATTACAGTTCACGCTGCATCGTTTCATTCAACTTTCATACCCACTAAGGAGCGATAGGAAGTGACAAGCAAGGTTTTAATCAGAGCACTTTCAGGAAAGAAAGGAGAGATTGTCAAAGAAGCGCGTCTCATTACCGCATCGCCAGCCGTCCTCGTTTTGATGTGACCCGCATTTGAAAGCGCGTGTTTGATTAGGAAAGCGCGCAGACGGCTTTCATTAGGCTCAGGTAGGTCTTTGAGAGCAGCATCTTCTCCGCAGACGGGGGATTAATCAGACATCCAGCAGTCGCGCTTGGAGAAGTTTCTTCCCTTTCATTTTTAGGAAGCTGCAGATCCTGTAAATCTGGATTTCGGGAGAACGTCAGGGCTGCGTTGACAGGAGTCGAGCTCGCGCGTTTCCGGTGTTCCGAGCGAGATCAGGCGAGTTTTTGAACCCTAAAATAGCAGCGTGATTGAATATATGCGAGCCAAACTACCGTAACAGCCGACGGAGAGGAGAAATCACCCGTATGCGCCGCAAAAATGCGAAGAGGAGCCTTCAGTTTTGGATTTTTCCAGTCTCCCAACCAAAGTCTCCAGCCTGTCAGCGGCAGAGCGAAAAAAAAACTGCTGACGGGGGCAGCGCCAGGCCCCTGGGAGCCCCGTATCTCTGCCCGCCTTCGCCATGGTGCACCGCGCCCCTGGCCCACCGCCGCCCTACCATAACAAACAACCAGCGCCCTCCGGCCCCCGCCGGCCTCTGCCCGCCTGCGTCCCAGCTGAATTCTCTCTGAAAATGCAAACACGCTCTTGTTGTTGTTGTTGTTCTTCTTCTATGCTTTAGAAATCCGCCACGTGGACGATCAGGTGGGTGAAAACGTCTCGGCTGAGTCCACATTCGCAGGTTTTGATTAGGTGTTCTTTTTTTTTAGCTGCTTTCTTTGGCAGCCATTTGCCTGGAAAGCTGTTACAGATACTCAATTTGAGCGAATTCGCTCGATGGCGGCGTAACGTTAGCTTTCCTCACCCGTTAGCTTCATTCCTCCTGACTGCTGGCTGGAGGGGGGACAGAACTGGACGGATTAAGCAGAATCTCTGCCGAGCGACGTCTTCAAAGCGACGGAACCAAACTGCAACCTCTGCTGCTCGCTGGCCTGCAGCGGGCGTGCACGGCTCAGGCTGTTTGAAGTGCCAACGCCTGTTTATTACCTGCGCTCTCCTTTTCCCTCCTTGTTGTCTTTGTCCTCTCGTCCCTGGTGTCGTCTGTTTACGCTTGTGTTTGTCTTTGGTGAGATTAGCCTGCGTCTTCAATCGTGGCTGGATTCCATGGCTGCTTTCAAGTGCTTTGAACTCTTCATGACTTTTTCCAGCCATGTCAGGTTTGGACGGTGGGCTGAAAAGCGGTAAATGAGGCGCTAGCCCCCCCCAAACGGGCCGCCGTGACGCTCCCGCTGGCGAGGATCTCCGTCCTGCCGCGGCGCTCTCGTCCAGCATGTTCCTCCTCGGTGTTTTCGTCCAACACGATCGTCCTTCAATCAGCGAACATCGCTGAAAATCGAATCACGCCGGTTCGAAGTCTCAGCGAGCCATCTGCTTTAATCCAATCCCCGACAAATATCCGTGGCGCGCCGCCCCCGCCCCCGCCGCCCCCCATCAGGCTAATTTCACAGGTTCATGCTGTTAGGGACGACACGCCTGAATGCTTGACGGCGTTTGCGTTCTGATCGCGCCGCCACCGCCGCCGCCGCCCATCCCAGCGGAGGCATTTTTCCCACCGCTGTGGCCTGGAGCGACCTCTCAGACCGACACTGAGCCCCCCCCCTCCCCCCCTCTGTCCGCCAGGGCTCCAGGGCCTGTGCCGCTTCCCCCCGTTCTGCCCAGCGCGGGCGCGGGAACGCCGGCGTGCTAAAGGGCAACCCGCTCAGCCGTGCGAAGAGTGGAAATACTCACACTTGCCATAAATGCCCATAAGCTCTGCAATCTTTCATGCTTTATAAAGCTGTCTGCAACAACACGGCCGGACTGAAGGCGTCTGATAGGGAAAACAAAAGACAAATGACTGACGCTGCCCTTTTCTAATCCATCAATTTCCTCCGGCACCCTTTGTCCTCCAGCCGGAGAGGCGCATGAGGGTCAGACGGCACGCCGCTGCGCCGGCATTGCCCTGAAAATGTCTCGGACAGCCTTCGAACTTGCTCTGGCGCGTTTTTTTTGTTTGTTTGTTTTTTCCTCTCGACGACCTTTAGCCGCGAGCCCGCCTTAGCGCCCGTTCAGGCTGAGTTATCTGCCTCCCCGCTGCAGAAGAGGCTCTTCAGAAGCCCAGAGATCTCAATCAGGCGCTCCGGCACACGCAGAGAGGAGCTTGTTTACGGGCACATGTGGCATTTCTGAAAGGGCTCCGTGAAATCCTTTAGTGATATTTAGCATTTCCTGGCGCGGCCTCCTGCTGGGCCGCGTGAGTGGACTGTTGCTATTAGCCAGCAGACTGTGGGCACCGGCTCAAAGGCTCATTGTTGGAGGAGGCGTAGGAACACCAGCGTATCCCAAATACCCCCATATGCTGATTCACATGTCCCGCCGCGCGCTCACGTCAACACTCCCACCTTTGTGCTCCGTCTCCAAGAAATCTCCATTTCCAAAAGCCCCTCTGTCTGCCAGCACCGCCCGGACGGGGCGCCCCTTCTGGGGGAGAGAGGGCAGTTTTGCTGGGCGGCCACTTAACCCTGAACCCCCCCCGCCCCCCAAAAGCCCGGAGATCCCAATAAAACCTGGATTATTTTTATAACACCGCGTACGGCTGCTGACTTTACAAGCCGCCCTCCAGCCGCCGGCTGAGGTGGCGGAAGAAAGGAAAGCAGAGAGGAAAAAACCACAAAGCTGCACCTCTCTGAAAGGGCAACACATCCAGCAAACCCTCAATGAAGGCATTTTCATCCAGCAGGAAAAATAAACAGGCCGGCTGCTCCGGCTTCTTCTCCTCCATAAAGCTCTCTGTGTTTTCCGTCCAGGTCGGTGTTGTCTTTCTGCTGGGGAAAGGTCAGGATTGCACTGGGGGGTGTATTTAACAACATGACAAAGGAAGTTGGACTGGCAACAAAACAGAGCTGCTTTCTATTTCAACAAGCGGTTTTCAACCGTCGGGGGGGCGAGGCTGCAAATGACACGTGCTCAGATTGCAATGATTCATTTCTGCTGCTTTCCTGGACGCCGCCGAGCTCAGACGCTCCGCTGGTGGAGGCGTCTGAGCTCCTGAAGCGTTGCATCGCTGGGCCGATGCAGCGGATACTCAATTATTTAACGCAGCGGCCCCCAACCTCTTTGGACCGGTTTAATGTCAGACAGTATTTTCAGAGACCGATACAACTAAAGAACATGATATGACCGGTATGAAAACTGTGGCCTTTTCTAAATATAATAATAAATCAATATCGTCAATAGTGAGAAATAGATGGATGTAACGAAGAGAATCCGGTCATTTTTCAAAATAAACCCCCCCCCCCAAAGTAATTAAAGTTATTTATTCTTCCTGTGCGGTCCGGTACCAGATGACCCACGGACCGGTATCGGTCCACGGCCCGGAGGTTGGGGACCGCTGATTTAAGGGAAACATTTCAGAACTCATTCAGGAAGCTGATGAACTCTGGAAACTAAACATGCGGGCTGAAGTGTGGACGGAGCCTTTTTCTTGAAGTTTTTAGGTTTGAGGCCCAGAGGTGAGTGATCGGTCAGGCAGGTGATGCGCCTCAGCTTGCGTTTAAAACCCCGATTGATTAAAAGTGCCATGTTGCTCCTCCGTCGCTGAAACTCCTTCCTTACGCCTGCGCCGCCTAAAAAGACCGATTCAGTGAACGTTAGCAACAGTGCCTGCGAGGGAGGGGTGTATTTCCTGGAGGAGTCCGGTTTGATCTGGTATTTAAACAGGAAAGGGCTTATTTTCTGCGAGGGGAAGCTGTGATTTGACGTGACTGAAACTGAAGCAGTCATTTGCTTCGCTTCCATTCCGCGGCCGGGGGCCGGGAGGGGCCGCGGGTGCTGCTGCATCAGCATGTGAGCAGTAATGTGATAGCGAGGCCTGGCCGCACAAAGAAAAACACAAGCGGCCCTCCCACAACCCACCCAGTGAGACCCCGAGCGGGGAGGCCGCTGGCTGGGCGAGCGGTGGAAACCTGGCCCTTCCAAGTGGAGCACGGAGCGTCTGAAGGGCAGAGATCTGACCTTCAGCAAATTCTGTCACCTATTATCATCCATGTTTTAAACATATCTGTGAGGCCCCAGAGCTGTGTTTGCTGTGACAGGTTTGCTTCCACCCCCCCACAGGTGTGTGTGTGTGTGTGTCAGGTGGAGCATGTAAAGGTAGGATTGACCTCCTTCAAGTCAGACATGTGCCCATTTTCAACGCTTAATTGTGGAAATGGGAGCGGGTAACGGCGGGCTGTGAGCAGCCTGACAGCACCGACGTTCCCACGGATCATGTCATGTTTTCCAAAGAAAAAAGTTCTGATAAAGTACCACGTCCCAGCGGACCAGATAAAACGGGCTTGCAGCTGAGAGGAATACGTGGAATGACATTTAGCGATCCCCAGGAGGAGGAGGAGGGCTGTAAATACACAAATCAACATTCAGTTTGGGACAAAGAACCCAGGAATCTTCCTGTCATCCTTCAAGCTTCTTAGCAATAAATATAAGGACAAGAACAACCGAGAAGCAGCCTGCATGTGTAAATACAAGTGGTGTCACAGGAAGAAAACAGTCCCGGGGGGGGGGATTCCTGGGCTTTAGAAGGGAAATAAAATCCCCCTGAACGACTTCAGACACCCAGGTTCACCAACAGTGACTCTGTGCTACTGCTCGGCTGGTCTGGAGTCAGTTCTTAACTGGGTGAAATATCTTCTATTAATCCCTTTTTGTTGACTAAAAAGCTGCAAAATAACCTCAGACACATTATTGTTGCTGTTTTCTTTGCACGCCTGCAGTTTCTGCTGCTGTTTCGCCTGATTCAGGCTCATCTCTCCGCACACACGGCGGGTGGGCAGCTCAGGCCAGAGGATCCTCCCCTTCAGCTCTGCTCCTTTCATCCAAACACTTCCTGGTTCTGAACTTCAACCCTCCTCCGTCCCTCCCTGGGGGGGGTATCCCCTAACCGGGCGTCACGGTCGCTCACTGTGCTGGTGTATTATGGGCTGCGCGGCCTGTTATGGAAGAACTGACTGGAAAAGAGTCTTTGACCGTGTGACGTCGCGGCTCCGTGACCCTGCTCTGACTCCTTTGCGATGGGTTTGCATCTGCTCTGATCTTCCTGGTCCCTCGGCAGCCTCGGCGCTCCATCCACCAGGCCTGCAGAGGCAGCAGCAGGAGAACACCACCTCCGTTGTCTCCGACGGCGCCCTCTGGACACGTTTCCAATCCTGTTTTCCCGACGGACACGGCAGCACAGAAGCCTCGTTGTCCCTCGCCGGGGCATGTGAACGCACTGCTGACTGCGGCGTGGCCAGCAATGTGACTCCATACTGTAAGAAGGTCACGCTGCTCTGCTAACGTGGAGTTTGCGAGCGTGGCTCCACATACGCTTAGAACACACGTCTCAACCGCGCTGTTTGACCTTGTCTGTGACCTCAGGACTGACCGCCCAGCCCTCAACAAACAATAATTACAGCGGGCTCCAACCTTTCATCTAAATCTGGCTGGGATTTGTCTGAATAACCGGTGTACTTCCTGTCAGTAGGGTCGTTTATGTAACATACAGGATGTATATTACATAAGTAACATTTGAATGATGTGATGTTCTCTACCTTCACGCGCTGTGAAACTGTGAAACAACACTGAATCACCTCATTTAAGCACAAGAACAACAACAGACGCCAATTCGGATTTGCGGGCCCAGCTGCGCCGTCTCCTCTGCTGCCGTTCCTGTCCCCCGGTATCGGGACGTCAGATTTTAAGTGTGACTGGTTCACCTTTCAGCATGTCAGCTGATGCAGATAAACCCAAAGTCTCATGCCGATGGTGGACGCCTGTGCTCGGCTCGGCACCGCGCAGGCAGGCAGGCTGTCTGGGAGGAAACTCCACGCCGTGACTCAGCTGCCTGGTTCCGGCGTCACGGCCCAACGATAATAGCGAGATCTTTATTCACGCTGGCGCTTCCAGTTTGTGTGCAGCAGTTTCATCCGGAGATGACGCGAAGGCTAGCGTCTCCCAGAGAGCAGGCCAGTATCAAGGCTGCTGAGTCACCAACGCGTGATTTAAAAACAACAAACTGTGCTTTAACTCGTGAAAAAAAAAAAAA
>BJFM01000047.1:97040-120160 GCA_016586285.1 Arothron firmamentum
GACATACTACAGAGAAATATACACTCTCAGAAATAAAGCTGGTGAATTCAAGCGTAATAGAATCAACGGCACCTCCTGAGAAGCCCTTTTGGGCTCCTCGTGTGACCATCTGACAAAGGTTCCACCTGGAACTCGTTCCGATGGTTTTACCTTGAACACACACTCATTGGAGATCCCTGTCAGAAGCTCTCATTTATCAGGGGCTCCAGCAGGAACACACCTCCAAGGTTTCATCTCATCTAGAACAAACACAAATCCCCCCAAATTTCTGTTGACTTTAAAGGTTCCGTCTAGAATCAGCACTGAGGGTTCCCCCTGGGAACACTACCTATTCCATAAGCCTTCATCGAGAACCACTATGAAGATATTTTCCAAGTGAGAGTTGAACCCTAGAACGGTACTAATAGAAACCCTCCGTGGCACCTTTCCTTCTAAGAGTGTGCAGCGGAGAGAAAAAAGGTAAATAGTCCCAGAGTTTTGTCCCTGGGGAGGGCAGGGGATCTCCTGGCTGGCTCTGGCTTCAAAGCGTTTTGAAATTGAAAAAGGGACTTGAGAGCAAGATGGGATGAGATGGAAAGGTGAGAGGGAGTGAAAGAGGTAAGCCAAAGAAGAAAGAGGGAGAGAAAAAAGACAGACAAAGAAGGAGGAGAGAGGTGAGGTTCCCCGAGGATGTGTGCTGAATCTGAATTGGAAATTGGAACCAGAATGTCAGCGCGCTTCAACATGGCAGTTTAGACTACAGAACCTCTACATGTGTAAATAGGTTTAAAAATACCGGTAACACAGCTGGAATCTTGTCTTCCCAAATTTGGCTAAACGTGTTGCTGTCCCAGAATGACCATCAGCCATGAAAACCAGTTTAATCGTACTGGGTGGGTTTAATAAGTAAAACCCTCTTCTGGGAGAAAGATGCATTAAACTGGTGGATTAAAGTGGTGCAGGGCTGTAGCTACGCTAGCCTCGTCTTATAATCACATTAGCATGTGATCCTTTCCCCAATATTAGATGTGTGATTAAACAACAACTTTAGCCAAAGTATAATTATTGTTTTAAACCAGTACTTTTGGAGAAAACCCCTCAATACCACCAGTATGTGTCATTTGTTACTTTGGCCCGTGGTGAATGTGCTCTTCCTCCTCCTCCTCCTCCTCCTCCTCCTCCTCCTCCTCCTCCTCTTCAGTGCAGATGGTGTTCACCCGCAAGATATTAAGAAACCCCCGAGACCAAGAGGGTGAGAATGAACTCTGTTCCCCGCTACCTTGACAGCCGTGCTCTGGTGCCCAGCAGAGAGCCACGTGCACGGGCTGAGTATCTGTGCGAGTGCTCAGGGGGAAGAATCCCATGATCCCTGCTGGTCTACACCCATAATGAACATATGCTGGCGTCTCAGTGTTTGAGAACAGATGCACTTTGTGCTCAAATACTCCCACGCTCTCATCCTCGCACAAGCATGCACGCAGACACCGGAGGCTCATGCCTCTGCTGCTAACGTGCAATTATGTGGCGATGATGTCATTGATTTCCCGCACTGGTTGGAAGCTGCAACGCTGAGTGATTAGAAAGTGCTGGAAAGTGCCTCGCTGGGTGGAATACTAATGCGCTGGTTTCAGAACGGCAGTTAAGGAGGAAACGTTCCTCCTGCAGATGCAGATGTTTATCTCTGCGTGGAGGCAGGACGGACCTGCCGGCTGAGTGAGTGGCGGGCGGAATCAGCCGTGATGGACACGTCAGGTCCGGGCTGTCCAATAGTCCGACGGACTGAGCCTGCCCGGGGCTCCGGCTGGACTGGGAGGGAAAGAAAACACGCAAGTATACGGGTAAGAAGACAGATAAGAAAAGATGAGTTCCATTTCCAAATACCATGTCCACCATTTTAGAGGGAAAAAAGTGGGAGCTAGTTCTTTCAGTAGAATGATTGACAGCGCGAAATGAAAACAAATAATTGTGTTTTCCAGACAGCAGCAGGTAAATCAAAGAATGTCTTTCTGTACAAACCAAGGTCAGACAATTACAGAGCAGAACCAAGCTGCGCGCCTCTGCTGTCAGTGTGCAACAGGTGACGCACAGAAGGAAGCAGACGATATAAACTCACATTCAGGCACTGATAAACGATCCGAATCCTGAAAAAGCTGCACAATACCACAACTGCAGGAAAGGTTTGGCGTCGCCTTTGACCACCATTGATCCTTCACCTCTGCCGTCATCTGCCACTGCAGATTCCACAAAAAGGGGAAGAAAAGCCCCAATCTATTGTTGAAATGAATTACAGCCTCTGCAGAGACGTCGGCGTGGGTGTGAGACGGCCTCATTAGTGTCAGGTAGGATTCTGGAGACAACATTACAATAGTAAATCACAGCAGAATATAACAAATGAAAGCTTTTATTACGGAAGCCTTTCTGGGGGTTTAACAGCAAAATAAATGGCTCATAATTATCCATAGAAGGCTGTTGTTTTCATTTGCTTCAAACACAAATCCACCAAGGACACAACAATCAAATCAAACTGAAGAAAGAAGGAACATGTTCAAATGAGCAGAAATGTCATCTGTAAAGTTAAAACAGCAGGATTGTTTCAGTACAAAAAAAATAAATAAAAAAAAAGCCTTGAAATACACCTGAAGAGAGGAACGCTGTTGGATTACAGCAGGTTTTCTTTATTTCTAGGAAAAAAGTTGTCCTTTGTTGCAGGAAGAGGAAAGAAGTGATGAAACCAGCCAGGAAACACCTGAATGAAACAGAAGAACAGAGGTGTTTGATGGAGAGATGAAGATGCGAAGGCGAAGCACACAATTAAGTCAAAGTGACGAGGATGGTCGGGAGGTGGAGGAGTGAGGGGGGGATGATGACCACACCTCCTCTTCCTGACAGAAGAAAAGAAGTCTTTTTTACTCTCAGCGAGTGTGACTGACAGAGTGACGAGGAAGACAAGAAATAGATGGAATGAGATGAATCAAAAAAAGACTGGAGGCAGGAACTTCCGACTGACTGTTTCAGCAGATGCACAACTTGGAGAAAAGAGGAAAGGAGGGAGGAGGAGGAGGAGAGGATAGAAGGGAAGGAATTAAGGAATCACCAACATGTGAATGAGACTAACGATAAAGGTGAATAAAAAACTAATTTTGAGCCATGGGTACATTTCTACCTGAGACGTTCATCGATTCATCTCACCTGAACACAACAGCATCAATAACATGTTAAATAAATGTGGATTTCTTAGACTTAAAGTTGGATAATGAGACATTTCTGCAGAAATTGGGATTGAAAAAGAGTCATAATTCATTTGACATAAACATGTGTTTGTTTTGAAAGGTATGAAGTCAGATTTCTGATGTAAATAGCATTACATATTTCCTATTTTCCCCTTTTCAGAAAAGTAGCTGGTGCTGGAGTGTCTGCACTTAGATCCGCTGAGAAGCTGCAGGTTAGCAGGGAAGTCTCCACCGAGGAGACAAAAGAAGCAGCATGAAAAACGAGTAAAGATGAATGTTAAGTGACAGTGAGAAGGCCAGAGTGTGGAGCAGGCTCGGAGACACAAAGACGAGTGCAAAGTCTCGCTCTCCCCATTAGAGAGCAGCTCTTTGTGACGGATAGCTGGAAAAGCATCTTTTTTCATATGTACCACTCAGAGTCTGAACCCTCTCGTTCTCTTCAGACTCAGCCGGGCGCGACCTGCTCGTTCCTGCAGAACACAGATGAGCGAAAACCCAGCTGCAGTAATGTGGATGAATGTGCGATTAAGAGGAGCGAAGCTGAACCCGGGTCAACGTGTAAAAAAAACCTTTCAAATTAACTTTAAACTCTTTACTTTTGTGACATCGTGTGCTGGCGATACAGCATGTCTTCATGCCTTCAAGGTACTTTGAGAACGCATTCAGTTGTGCTCAGAGAGCTGGTGTTAGCCGCGGGCGGCTAATTCATCATACTGCGGCAAGAAGAGGGAGTAATTGACATTTAGCGCTGAAGTTAGTGACTGTGGCTTCAACGGAGAAAATGACTCGTAAAGATCAAGATGTCTTCTATAAGAGTGACCTAATATTTAATAAGTAAACATGATATGAATATGAAAATACAACATTGAAGAACCTTTACCCAGCGCTGCATTTGGCTTGCTAAATGTTGCCCTTCATGCTGATCATTTGTCCTTTAACCTGCTAAAGTCTAACTTCTCTTCATTTGAATCCCAACAACAAATAAATCCATATATTTAACAATGATTTATTGACCTTTGTGCAGTAACCGTTTGTCTTTTTTACATTATGTTGCACTCACACGCGCGTGGAGGGTGTTGGAGTCATGTGATGGTATGAAAGCAAAGTGAGCAAATTGACAGCTGATTCCTAAAAGAAGGAACTCGTTGAACTTAAAAAACAACAACAACATGGCACTCGAAGAAGGAATATCCATCTCTATCAGGTCAAAGAATGAAACTGCAACCACTTCTAAAGACCACTGGAGAAAAAGAAAGATATTTATGCACAGAACAAACAAAATGATGAATATAAAACAGCTCCGGGCCAGTTTTGTTGACATGAAAAATCGCTTTATGAATTATTTGTGCATGATTAAACAGATTACGATCAGTTAAATCCACACAAACTCTACACAGACCAGCACAGCATTTCTCTGGTCATTACTGAGATAAGAGGAATCCCTTTAACAACCCTGAGAGATGACAGGACGGACTGTTTGATCATGCAGAGCTTGCTTCAGAAAGTGGGGGGGGGGGGTTGACTGAAATGTATGTGAACTGAAGCTGCTGGGGTGATCAGGAGGACACGGGATGGATGCACCAGAGGAGTGATTTCACTCCAGGAACACACGTTCATCTCGTGGATGCTCATATGGGATTAGACCGCTAAGAGAACTCAGGCCTTTGGAGGCTTAACGGCACCTGTAAACATCAATCGCTCCTCCTCATATCCAGACTTAATCCCAGTGACCATCGCCACGATCCAGCAAAATTACGCTTCTATAAAATAAACCCGGGATTATTCTGGCGCGGACAAACCGGGCCGTCCCCGCACCACCAGAACCTCAGAGCAACAAACGTGGAAACGCTGACTCCAGGAAGTAATCCAATAAAAAAACACAAACAAAGCGCTCTGAAAGGCATGAACACACTCATCCAGCACACACACACACACACACACACACACACACACACATCTGTGCATTCAGCACTTTAAAGCAAACCATTAGTCGCTCAATCAGGCAGACCTCACAAGGGAGAGAAAGTTAATTAACGGCCGCATCGGAACGCCAAGCCCCGCACCATATCGAGGTTCTGGGAAACACGATGGGACCAAACAACTGTCACATTGTTCTTTCCTGCCGTCAGTCGCTATCTCCCCATTCTGGGCTCTTTTTTTTTTTTAAAGAAACTTCTGATTTGCACAGGCAGAATAAATGTGCTGAATTTAGCTGTCATTCATTCGTGTCGCAAGTTAAATGGAGTTCTAATAGCCAGAGAGAGGAAGCAGCTGTGGTTTTAGTAATAATGGAAATGCAATTGGTTTTGAGAGCAACTGATGTTCTTCTATGGAATGTTAAAATACATTTATGAAAGTAAAATACATATGGGTTATTACAGGTCACCCATAATTCCTCTCTCCTGGAAGCCTGAGATGTTGAAGAGGAGAGGTTTACGGCCGTTACCGCAGTCTACCACTAGATGGCATCAGTCATTTCTATTTTGCACCAATAGCAGAAAAGCTAAAAACCACGTTTTTTGGGCAGGTTTTCGAGCCGCGAACGTCTGGCTGCAGCAGACACCAGACGAGTTTACGGTTGTCCGGCGCACGCTCCTAAATCATTGCTTGTGTGTAATTGCGTTTTCTGTTCGGCCTCCAGGTATTGACTGTGTTACAGCAATCAAATGAGGTTTGTGCCCCTGTGTGTCGCACTAACCGACAGCTACGTCTGACAGTGTCTACATGTTTATTTCTACACAACTTCCTTTAGTTTTATTTGTCTGTCTGTCACAGCTTATTTTTGAGAGTGAAAAAAGTTGGATTTGAAAGATTCAAAGGGGGGGAAAAAAAAGAAAAAATTCAATTTGAAAGAAAAGGCACAGACTTATCAGCATTTTAATGAAACTTTCACTGCAGTGGAACCAGAGTGGACAGACACTGGCACAAACTTTGATTTCCAATGCCAGATTCTAGTCTTTAATATGAAAGCAGCTCAGTTCTAATCCCATCATCAGGCTTTATTTTGACACTCTGCTGGCACGCGCTAGCTTCTGCTAACTAAGCATTGAAGTTTACCGGTTTGTTTGACTTCAGAAACAGGAAAACAACCATACTGCAGGCCCGTTAATGCCAGCTGGGCCAATTAGACAATTAGCAGTTAGCTGGGCAGCACAAGCCACCAATTAGCAGAGCGAGCAATCAGCCATTAACAAGCTTCCTGCTCCACCTTTTAAATTAGACAAACTACTCACTTCACGGTTATGATCATCGCTTCGGGTCCGTGAACGAGCAGAAATGGATCAGCGGCAATAAAAATTATATTTTGCTGCTTAAACGTAGCAGACAGTAACATGAATGCGCGGCCCCTCGATGGGCCGAAGGAGGACTTGAGTTAAACATGTGACTCAGTCACTTAGTGAATTAGACAAAGCCGAGGAGCCAGATGTTCCCCATTATTCCGTGCACGGAACTGCGTCAGAGGAGGTTAGTTCCCTCTAATAAGGTCTGAAAATGGCAGACGGCGGTTCAGCGTGTCGGTGAATGACAGTTTGGATACAATGGAAGCAGACGAGTGCGCAGAGAGAGAGAATAGAACAATTTATTCATTTAAATTTAGCCATTAATATGAAAATACTGACTTTTATTCAGTCTTGATTAGATTGTTTACTTAATCAAACCCAGTCAGTTGTTTTTTTGTTTTTTTTTAATAACAATAAATTCCATACAAACAGTATGAATAGATGATCAAATTGACTTGGCCCACATATTCCACCTTTTCTTCCCCACACGCTCCCTGATTCCATGTGACAGCAGCGGTGAGATCTTTCTGCACGCTTCAGAGTTCATTAGTGCTGCTGTTATCAGCGGCGGCAGCCAAACCGGTGGTCCAGAGCCGACCACGCGTGCTCTAATCAATGAGCATCAGATGCTTCACAGGTGAGAAATGTGTTCTCTTTAGGGGTGCAGCGAAGCGGCCGTTCGCTCCTTTTTCACAGTTTCGCAGTCAAGATCGGCATTAAAGGGAGGATAAGCTTGATTTAGTTTAATGTGGAAATATCTCTGCGGCCCAGGTGTTGCCTTTTCATCATTTTTCATCCCGCTTTAATAAAATATGACTTTTGGAAGATTGTCTTTATGACTTAAACAGCAACTTTAAACTCCATTTTGTGCAGAAAAGGCCTGCACCTCTGTTCCTTTTCCTGCAATTAGTATGCAGTTTGGGCTGCTCCGCCCTCACCTGTGTCTCATTAAGCTTCCCTGCCTGTTTAAATCCACCTGTACCTTTTGTTGCTGTGGCCTCATTAGCCTTCATGTCACACAGTTTGACTTCAGCTGTTATTAATTAAGCTTAACCCTAAATCAAATAAACTCTGAATGTTGCCTGTTTTTCATTTTCTAACTTTTCTCAGGTTAACTTAACCCCCTATAACACACACTGTGGAAAAAAAATGCTCCAATTCAAAAGCTCAGTATTTATGCAGCCTTTTATAATGTTTTTCCACTTATTTGACCATGGACTGTCACCAGCTCTGCTGTAAATACCACTGACTTGACAAAGTCACAGAGAAAAGTTAAACAAGCTGGATTAAAAATCATGTATTTACTTGTGAAAATGATTAAAAATCTATCCAACCAAAGCTACAAAAAGTCTTGATATTGCAGGCAAATGCAACCGAATCGTGCATCAAATCAAACAAGCGCAGAATTCCAATTTTTTTAAAGCGAAAAACTGTAAATTTTCCTCTGCCTGCTTGCTCATTCCTAATCAGAGTGGGCTGCTGGTGCTGGAGTCTACCCCAGCAGTTACCGTGGCGACCAGAGTGCCCGGAAAGAGATGAACACGGACAGGACACCGTGTTGGTCAGGACTTATCTGTGATGTCCACCAAGTGGAGGTTACACTCCGGCTCGCCCCGGAGTTACAGCCGCAAAATGAGCTTGCAGACACGCCGAACTGCGAGCGTGTCCCGCTCTCACACTGTCACTTCACTCACATGCTAAGTGGTCCTCCAGAACGCCCGACTCCTCCTCAGACAGGCTAATTAAACCCAGGCCAGGGAGGGAGGACAAGGACCGCCAGAGCGGCGTGAAAAGGTTTGAAGAGCAGCCGAGACTAATAAACGTGCAAAGCAAGAACATCTAGAGAGGAAAAAGAAAAGGTTGTGAGAGCGTCTGAGGATGAGTGTTGAAGAGGTCATCTCTGTGACGGAGAGAGAGAGGCGTGTGGAAAGAAGAGAAGTCTTCAAGGCATGAAACAGAAAGCTTGATCGATGGATCCCTCAGTCACCTCGTTAAAAAGGCCCGGCACTTTTATTAGATACAGAGCTTTGCAATATTTATACCATGAATATTTCAGCGCACCCAGCAGGAGTCCAGACGTGGAGCGCAGCCGCCGTGCAGCCAACGCAGTCGCTCGCCTTTCCCTCTCCACTTGCAGGGCCAGAGGAAACGCGCGGCGCTTCTTCATCATTCTTTATTTCGGAGTATAGAAAAGTAGAAACTCGCAGAGAATTTGAGTCTGCGCGTGGGCGCAAAGTTTGAAGCAGGAAGGCAGCTGGAAACAGGGCGATCATTCCGAATGCTTCAATAAAGCGGCGCACCGGTTAAAAGTAATAAGAAGTCTATTTCACCACACCGAGGAAATAAATTAGACACAGGATATTAATGTCCAAATTCATAAATGCGGCTTTATGCATGAAATGAACAAAGTTTTGAGGGAAAATTCAGTTTTTGGTTCCTAATTATGTGTTTGGGCTTAGAATTTAGTGCTTTTTTTTAAATTTTCCATGCTTTCCTCTGATTCTCATGGGACTCACCTGCGTTCCTACTGGCTCCGCCTTCCAGCGGCCCACACCTGTTGCTGATTCTCCCTCAGTCTATTTAAGGCCGTGTGCTTCCCTGCGCAGCAGGTCCTGTTGCTGTAGACCTGGTTGGTGTCATGGTTTTTGTCTGTCTGGGGTTGGATGAGCTTCCATAGGCTCCGTCTGAAGCGTGTTTCCGTGCTGCAGCAGCAGCAGCCCTCATGGCCGAGCGCCGTCCTCAGTCTCCAGATCAGCTGGGAGGTTGATGCTGGTGCTGCAGATAAGAGAGGGTTCCCCACTTCAAAAGCGCCTGGCTGGTCGGCCACTCGCTGCTCTCGTCGGGGGAGAAATGAAGCAATGATTTTTACATTTTTCACGGTTCAGATCGGCATTAAAGCAAGGTTGAAGTTAAAAAATGAGCTCCACCTTCAACACGTAGAGCCTGAGACCCTCTGAGGTGAGCTGACTGAAGCACCAATCCACCGCCGGGGGAGTCCACAGATCCCTCCTGCAGCTTCCATCTGTCCCTGAAGGCAACATCCTCCAGATGGAAGATGCTGTTAAACCAATGAAATCGTTCCCCTTTTTAACAAACAAGTGTGTCATTTACATAAATGTGAGGCAGGCAGAGCTGTGCAGATAGATCTGTTAAGCACTCATCAGGCTGTGGGTTATGATGTGCAGGATATCAACGTCCTCTTTACTCTCTTTTTTTTTCTTGATGCTGCTTTTTCATCAATTTATCATTTTTGTAAAGACTCTGCTGTTCGGAGAGGACAGACGGAAAATGTTTGCTCGCCACTTCTTTACCCTTTGTGGCATTGACCAAGTCCCACCCAGAGTTTAAGAGTAATGTGATGGATCGCTCGCTGCTAATTGAGCAATATGAGTTGGCACGGCAACCGCCTGATGGGCTAGACTCATTCAGAGAGGGTCGCCTCCGTGACATTGTCCTCCAGCGAGACGCACTGCGGTGCAGCAGCAGAGCGCTGCAGCGTCTGAGGTTTCCATCTGAAATTCATGGTATCATCAGACGTCCCTGGTTGTGTGTGTGTGTGTGTGTGTGTGTGTGTGTGTGTGTGGAGAGGGGGCAGGGCATTAACAACACTTGCCAATGTATGAAAATTTCTTTTTCTCTCCCTGAAATAAAAATGCTAATTTGATGTCAGTGGACCAAAATAAAAAAATTACATCTGTTAAAGTCTGCCTATAATTAGGTGCAAAAAGAAGGTTTTATGTGAAATTTATGATTCTACAGTAATAGAAAATTCATTTTTCTTGAGTTCATGATTTATCGTCTCATAAATGTACAATCTTCATCAGAACGGCCTTTTCTCAGAATATTACCCCCTTTCATCACATTTAATAAGGCTTTAATCCTGTTAAGAGGATTGTCTGCAGGGTTGCCAACAAGTCCAGATTTCCTGGACAGTAAAGTCTTTGATTGTACCGTCAATGTTTCCCTCCATCATCATCATCATCATCATCATCTGGTTATTGTTATTGCCATCACTGTGATTGTTACTGGGGCACATGAAGAGCTGCCGTGTCTACAGTCCATTTCACAAGGATTTAAACCAGCGTTTTGTCGTCTCGTCCCCCCACCCTCAGCGGAACGGGCCCGTCTGTCATCCCCAGCAGGCCCAACCTGCTCATTCAGACCGTTTTATCCATTTTCATCATCCTGAAATGATGCTTTTGTCTCAAACTGCAGTTCCAGCTCATCTCAGATCAGAACAAACCCTCCAGCAACCGAAAAGTCTTGTTGTTAAACTTGAGCTGATCGCAGCTGCTGCATACACCTGCCAGCCTCTGTTCCCATGGTTACATGCACGCGCTGTCATCGGCGGTTAAATGAATCTGGTTTCTCCCTCTCGTGCATCACGGCGCTTTAGGAAAAACATTTCATTACGTTTATATAAATGCCAGTTTTTCAAAGCCGTGGAGGAATGAGACAAATTTCTCTCATTTCGCATTCATGAGAGTTTGGAAAGTCTTAGTTGCGCTGAACTTTGCTGTGCGTGGGAAGGCCATCCGTCAAATGTCACGCTAACCCTGGGTCTGAGGACACACGCCTGGGTTGGAATAGGTTGGGAACTGATCGGTACCCAGCAGACGTAGCTTCTCCTTCACTTATTTCATCCTTTTTTGATAAAGGTAGAGTAGAAACTCTGAATGTGGGAGTGTTTCAGAATGCACGATAACATTAAAACACACCGGCCCCGCCCTCTTGCTCCATCCCTCGTTTCCGTACCGACTTCCTACCTGGGCCAGCCGGTCCAGAAGCACCCAGAGTGATTCCAGTGATCGAGGGGAGGAACGGAACCTTTGGAAGCTGTATGTCTGTGTAAATATGTGGAGAAGGTCTGCATCCACCCACAGCTACGGGTCACAGGAAACCTTTCACCATGTAATTGCGCTGCATTAAGTGTCATTTTCAGATTTTTCCGAGATGATGAGCATCTGAGAGTGACAAGTCTCAGCGCCGGCGGCTCCATTCTAATGGAAATGACCCATTGAGGTCAAACTTCTCCTCCATTTAGCAGATTTACATATCATTAAGTATTGAAGAGAAGATTATTGCTGCTATCTTCCAAACAGTTGCGGGTTTACTTGTTAGAAAGTCGATAATTTCAATAACTTTTAAAAATGATGACATTATCTCTTTTGACGCCTCCCTGTTTATTTGCTCATAAGCAAAACTTGAGAGCGAAGAGCTGACTGGTTTCTTTTCTCTCCGTTTATGCTGAACAACCGAAAAGCGTCGTGCATCTTGCAGCAAATGACCTGCGGTGAGGGCGGAAGCACTCGCGGGACTCTTGGACAGTCTGCGGCCACCTCTTCACCTCCCCCAGTAATCCACCCCTCTCTCTCTCTCTCTCTCTCTCTCTCTCTCCCTCTCTATCGTTTAGAGGAGCTCTCAGAGGAGCAGCCGCTGCTTGAAGCGAAAATGGGCGAGTGCGGCGGCCTCTCCAACTTAGTTCCACCTTCATCTCCTTCCACTCCAGTTTCTCTTCATTATTGGAGACTCTGGCTTCTCCCCGTGAGCCTCCGCCTGCCTCGTTCTCCTCATTCTCCCCCTGTCCCTGCAGACCGTTCCGGGCCTGTTTAGGTATGCATCATCAAGTGCACATTTAGAGATGTCAGAGAATTGATTGTTTCTCCCTCACTTTCATTTCCAGCCTCGACACTTTGAATCACTTTGCCCTCTTTCCTGCAAATGGCAAGACTCCCACGGTTCTTTGTGATTTATCTCCCGCCGTCCCGCGGGGCGTGACGGCCACTGCTGACAGCGGCGACACCGGCCGCAGTCGGCACCACTTCAGAAACGAGCCTCTGTGTCTGTCAGCCTGTTTAAAAAGCCGTTCGATTAAAGGATTTTCTTAATTTCACAGAAAAGCTGTGAGGTCTGGAAAAAAAACACACGGTTTGCTTTAATATCCATGTACCACTGCATGCATGCATGCATGCATGCATGCGTCCATATGCAGAAGTTCTAAGATGCTTTGCTGCCGTGTTTTTCTATAAAAAGGACATTGCTGCTCTGGTGACTCAACGCTCTTTTAAAGCACGCCTTCTCTTATGTTTGAGAACAGAGCACTTTCTTTTACTCTCAATTTACTGGCTGAAATCCATTATCTTCAATTCCTCAGCCTCAGCCTCTGTGTGGGAGATAAAGGCGTAATTAGTTCCAAAAAGCAAAGAAAAGGCTGCAAGACAAGTTGTGTGTTTTATATTGAACACCGCTTTGTTAGGTTTCTAATTAGTTCATGTGAAATTCTGCTTTTATACTTCCGTTATTTGATCAGGAGGAGTATCGGTGACATTGTGGATTTCCTTCTCCGTGCAGCTTTGTAGCCCCACATGTTTCCATTCATACCTGCACACCATTCAGAGTATCCGTGTCAGAGCGCGTTTTTGAGGACGTGAAAATGAGATTCATTCTGATGCGTGAGCAGGCAGCCTTGCAAAAATTAGCTCTTCCTTCCCGGGACTGAGCCTCTGGCACTGCCATTGTGCAATGTACATTTAATTCGATTTTCCCTTTTGATTATCATTGATATTATTAATAATCATTTAATTATTGTCATGTTTTTGTACTTGCTGCTTCTACTTCACTGAAACTTTGAATGGATTAAAGCAACAAAAACATAGTTCCTGAGGCAATAATGAGCTTTGAGCCAAGGCTGGACCGGGACTCCATCCGATCCCTCTTTATTTCAGGGACATTGATTTTTATTCTTAAACTGTCCTTTGTCCTTCAACAGTTGGAACAAAACTTTGCCTGTATTTCACCCTGAGTGCGTGAATTGGCTTTTGAGGCTCGGCCGTGATTTAAATGATTGCTGGGGAGGTCAGGGAAAGTTTAAAGTCAAAATAAAGCATTGTGCTGTGTTACAGGCGCAGCCATGCCTTTTATTTTCTTTGAGAGCAATATTTTCTCAGAGGAAAACACAGAACTGAAAATATATACTCTCAAAGGGAAAACTTGAAAGCGTCGGCCAGCAAACGTACAATTCAAGCCGAGTAAGCATCAGTTTTCATTTAGACGGTCATTGTTCAGGAAGGAGCCCCTGGAAGGCCGAGGGAGAGGCATGGAAATGATGCAATAACGAGGAAGGTGATGAAAAATGCAACACAATCAACCGTCTATACGACTGCAAACAGGACTTCGTCTTCACAAAACCGTAGTTAAATCAGGAGAAAAGAGAAAAGACGGAGACGATAAACGATGGCCGGCGTCCTCTGTGACAAATGAAGCTCAACCTGCAGGGGGAGACGGAGAGAAGGCGGCCAATGGTTACTACCTGGCTGGAAGATGAAGAAAGCAAGAAACAAAGAGATTAATGCAAATATGGTCAGGTGAGATTACACAGTCAGAGAGCAAATGAAGACGGGGCTGCAAAGACCTAAACGGTTTTCCAGGACGGCAAAGTCCTTCTGGAGCCTCATTGGTTGGTCGAAGAAGAGTTCTTTATTCACGATGTCCTCTGCAAACAGCTATTTTTGGGGGTTATAGTTCTGTTTCATGCTCTTTTTTCCCCCTCCTCTTTCTAACAAATATTGCCTGTTCTGAATTTCTAAATCATACATTTCCTGAAACATTTTCCGAATAGCTAGCTTTGAAATGCCAGCGTTAATAATCGGCACTGCTTTTGTGACACTGACAAATGTGGCGAACACTCCGTTCCTTGAAAATATCAAAGTCTGCGAGGAATTCGACTGAGACTCCCTCAGAACTGAATTCCTCTCTCAAAAGTAATAGTACGCATATTTTTACATAATTTGTGTAAAGGCCAACGTTGGTCTTGACAAATCACTGGACATAAATGCTAATGATGATGATGATAATAGCTCATGGTTTAATATAAAGTTCATGTCACCCACTGGTGTTTGGGATTCCGAGCCCTGGCTGCTCTCCTCCTCCTCCTCCTCCTCCTCCTCCTCCTCCTCCTCCTCCTCCTCCTCCTCCTCCTCCTCCGCTTAAAACACGGCAACTGTAATTGTTGAAGTCTAAATCTCCAACACTTCACTATTTTCACCCCTGAGCGTTCAAGTGCCTCAAAACCTATTTATCATGAGAAACTGTTGGCCACCACAGCGTCGCGGCGCGATTCTTCCCCCTCCGTCCTGGATTGATCGGTACAGGAGAGGATTGTTTGCGAAATGATTCTGTAAAAGCGCCGTTGTGTGGCTGCGGCGTGGGCATGCAGAGTGGATCAAAACTGTCTCTGCTGCTTCACGCAAAGAATACAGAACAGAGCTTATTTGCTGTAGGGAGATTTTGGCGCCTTTTGATAAAGACGGCCAGGAAAGTGTGACGAACGCACACCTTCTGGAAGGCTGCCTGCCGTGTGCGATTGTGTGCCTTCAGCCAGACTTCTGACAAACACTTCCTCGCTCACACACAACTGAACCTCTTGTGTATGTGAACGAGACATTTAGGAGAAAACGGGTAATGTGAGACTCAAGCAATGCCGCTTTGACTTTGTTCTGACCTTCAGAAAGAGCCAACGATGGGAATCGCCTGAAATGTTGTGTGATGGACCAGAGTTTGTGCAGCCGCCTCTGCGGTGGCAGGAACCAGGTGCTGATCAGTCCCTGCTGGCCTGGTGATCAGGACCACTGCAGCCTGTAAGCAAAGATCCATTCACTGGGTTCGTGGCCTCACGTCGGTTCGTGGCCTCATGTCGGTGCTCACTGGTGTCGGGTTCTGCTTTGTTTGTAAGAGGTCACCTGAGCCAGAGGACAGACGGGAAGTCGTGGCAGCAGAAGCTTCGGTTGCTTCGCTCGATTCTTCGTTGCACCTTCACGACAGTGATGAAAACAGGTTGCTAACATGGACGCTGCAGAAAACTCAGCTAAAAGGAGTTCTGAACGGTGAAGCTGAGCATCAGAGGCAAAAATGGACTTGCGTTTACTCTTCTACTTCTGGAACAGCCGCGTTTCCGTAATTTGCCGTAATAAAAACGGTCATTTAGCCAGAGCTAGCTTGGTGGCGCCATCGACATCAGCTCATGCTGGCCTGTGTGGAGGAGCTCATCTGTGCCGCCACCTGCTCATTAGGAAGCATCCTCGGGTGCTCCAGCGGCGGGATGATGGCCCCGCTGCCGAGGAGCCAAACAAACGAACCGGTTCCAGAGGAAACGTGAAGCGAGGCAGCAGATTGATTCGGGAGGGGACGGAAACAAATGTGAAACGCACATGCAGATCAGCGAAGGCAGCGCTCACGCCCACTTCGCTCTGATTTCGAACGCTCCCTCCAGATGAGCGTTATCTGTCAGCGGCCCAAAAAGAACTTCTGAAGGGTGTTTTCGTCCTTCCCTCGTCTTTTTACGGTCCCGTGAATCCCTCCACAGGTGTTAAACGATTATGGATGCTTTGGCGCCTGCTGCGTTTGTCCTTCAGGCCTCACCTCGACAAGACTAGAACCCGGTTCAGCCCGAACCGGCCCAGCCAGGACGGGACTGAGGAGGCTGAACTCTCAAACTCTTCTTCATTTCCTGGTAATTGTGAGTCGACTGGATTCGAACAGGAAACTCAAAATCAGAACAAGCGGTTAGATCGTCTTAGATCGTCTGCACGTGTATCAGGCGTCGGCGTCAACCTCTGGGCTGCGTTTGCGTGAAAGATGTCTCAGTTCTGATGCTCATGTTGGTCTTGAGCTCATTAGCAACACTCCAGAAGCTAATCGGAGATGACACGCAGACTATTCCTCTTACATTTCCCCTCTTTTTGTCCTTCAAATTCAGCCTCTGCTTTAATCACCTGCGAGTTGCTAATATGACTCGACACTTGCGTCTGTCTGTGACTCGTCAGCTCCCCCCCCACCCACCCCCCACCCCCCAGAGCTGCAGATATCTTCCAGTTCAGGCGGTACTGAGTTCTAAAAACTGATTAAATGCCACTCTGCGTTTCTGCTGTTTTGGCTGCCTGATCACGTACTGGTAGGACTGGCTTCAGTATTCCTCTCTGCTGACGCTAAAGCTTTTTCAACACCAAGTTTTGCTTTGCGTCTCCAGGAAGAGAATCAGGGTTTTTCCTGCGTTGCCACACAGCCGTGATTTTGAACCCACATCGGTGCCTTTTTTTGAACCATTTGCACAGAAAGTACAAAGGGTTCTGCTTTGAAACTTAATATTGAGGGAACAGCCGACGTGAACAGCCAGCTCATCCGTCCTCTGTTGAATCATTTTAATAACGACGGCTAAAGAATCCAGTCTGTTATTCGATGTTTCACACTGTCTGAGGTGATGTTTGACCCATGCAAACCAAAACAAGGCAATAGAAGCGCTCTCATTGTATTAATTAGCATTTTTGCCAAAATGGAGGACGAGCAGGAGCTGCCAAACTGCAGCTAATGCGTCCAGACCTCCTCACGTCCCTCCCCCCAGTCTGTTTGAGAGTTTGGGTTCATCTGTTGCGTCTGGGATGTTTTGTGATGACGCGGTGCATAATCCCAGTAGCATGGCTAATATAAAATAATGGATTATTTGTCTCTGTTGGAGCCGAGTCTACACACACACCCCCACACCTCCACTCCCAGCCAGTGTGCCTGCAGAGAGGGAGCACGGAGACCTCACAGGAACATAATAATGGCTGGAGATAATAGCGGCCGTCCCAGGGAGACGGAGGCAGAGATGCTCGTTATTAGTTCCTCAGAATAAGGTGAAGTTGTTTCTTTTGTCGGGGAAAAGGAGGAGATGGCGCAGAGCTGCAGACGAGACATTTTAAAGTGCAGGAGGGGGGAAAAAAAAAAAGTCATCATCCTTATCTTTGGACTCGCATCGTGGGGGGGGTGGGGGGGGGGGGGGGGTGGAAGTCTGGCGGTGGTGGAGGAGACAGCAGAGTGCAGTTCAAGTTATGAACGGCTATATTACTGTTATTACAAGCATGTAAATGGCTGCATTTACATCACCTGCTTGATGTTCTGTCAGCATCCATCATCCCCCTCTCCTCCCTTCACTCCTTTACCTTTCCCCATCTTCTCTTTCCGCTGTGTCATCATGAATCTGATGATTTCCTCCCTCCCTCGTCCTCCTCTCCGTCCCTCCGCATCACACTCTCATTCCACTCGCGCCTTCCCGTCGGCCTCCTCGTCTCTCGTTAGTATTGACCCCTCCAGCTGTGTTCCATGTCTTCATCACCCTCATCATCGCCCAGACGGGGGGGGGGGGGCTGTTTGGCAGTACGGTACTCCATTAAAGCTGCATGCTAATGCGGCAGATTGCCGCCGAGCAGAATGTGGAGTGGACCAATTTCAGGAGTGCTTGGCTACATTTTATTGCCGCTCGTAAGCTCAAGGTCAGCTGCCTGAGACGGGGAGCCGACGGCGTCCAGCGCAGCAGAGGAAGCGTTTATCATCGGCCTGCTCGGCCTTGCCGTCGCGCTTCCTCTCGCTCATCTTTTACCGCACTTCAGACGCTAAACTGGAATTTATTTGTCATTTTCCATCAGCTTCTCTCTTTATTCTCCTCCTCCTCCTCTCTGGTTGCTTCCGTTGAAGACGGTTACCATTAGCGTCGAACATTTTTAGTGCAGTTGCAAGACGTGCGACCCTGTTCCTCATCATTCAGTGAACGTTTTTCAACCAAACGTGAAGAACGTGGCCACTCCAGATCTTCAAGGAGACCTTGAGAGCAGACACTGAGAGGAGATGCTGAAGCTTGTCGGCGTCACTTTCTGCTCGCCGAGGCTTCCAGGACGCAGAGTGAAGCAAAGCTGCTTCTGAACTCGGCCTCATTCTACAGAAGTGAAGCCGGTCTCGCCCAAGACCCTGCTGCCGTTTCCCCGAACCTAAAATCTAAAACAAAGGCGGCGGATCGGGATCATAACTAAATCAAGTGTCACTTTGGAGGCTCAGAGTCGCCAAGTTGCCTGTTGACAGTGTGCTCTGCAGCTTAGCTCATCTAAATTTAAAAAAAAGAATGAAAGCTGCATCAAAAGAGAGAAGCTGGTGTGAAACCGAGATCTGAGCAATGAGAAATGTATGAGTCTCGCATGAATCTGGCTGCCATCATCATGAAGGTGACGCTCTCGCATCACATGTTTGTTTGGGCTATTTTTACGAGGATGACATCATCACAGCTGTGATCTGTTGATTCATTAGCATCAGCAGGACATTTGCAACAGTGCAGAATGAGGCAATAAGACAAATAAAACCAAATCTAAATGATTCTGTTATCTTTGCTCCCCCCCCCCCCCCACATCCTACACAAATACACTGGCTGTCCCAGAACACACTGATCCCTCTGATTCCTTTATAAACTCATGTAGGTCACACAAACATTCCCCGGCTTTTCGCACTATATTTGGTTTAGCATAACACACACGCATGCACGCACACACACACACACACACACACACACACACACACACACACTCTGCAGGAGGTAGTCAGTGTGTTGCAGCTCTTCTGCAGCCACAAAATGAAGCAACACCCTGCGTCTTCACACCCGTGTGTCTGAGGAGTGAGTGTGTGTGTGTGTCGAGTGTGTGTATGTGTGTGTCTGATCACACCAGAGGGGCCGTGAGTCCTCAGAAGTGATAATGGATGAGAAAATCGTGCCTGTTCACATGTGCACGTGACTGAACGTGTCATGTGTGTCAAACAGGTTGTGTGTATGAAAAGATGTGTGTATTTCCTGGCTTGACTACTTTGAAAGATGATATCCAGAAGTCTTGCCTCCCCCCCCCCCCCACACACACACACACACAACCGAGAGAGGAGACCTCTGTGTGGGTCCAACCGCAGCAGAGCGCCGAGGCTCGTGATGGAACGGCTGATCTAGGCCAGCCCGAGCACGCGCTCATCAAGCCCCTCTAATTGGAATTCAAAGCTGCTGCTGGCCGTACAGGTGGGGTGGGGTTGGGGGTGGGGGTGGAGGGGTTGGAGGAAAGCTAGTAATGTGATGTGAATCCTTCAGTGCCTCCATGTTAACGGTGAGAACAAGAACCCAGATATGTCTGACCTCCGGGCCCAGGGTTCTTCCCCTCGCCTCCTCTTCCCAGCTGGAGGTTCTCCAGGGATGCATTAGTATGCTGGTCTGCGTTTGGCTGCAGAGATTAACCAGCCAATCACGACAACATGGCGACTGAACCCTTTGTGACATTAATGCATGTGGGAGGTGGAAAAAAAAGAGATTTGGCTGATTTTCGTGTCCTAAACAGTTAAATAAAAGGAATGAAATTCAGCGCGCGTGATAATCTAATCAGGAGCTTTAATTCAACGTTATGTAGCTGCATTTGTTAAAAGTGGGCTCCACTCCTTCCAGCGCCGATCAATCAAAGCTGCTGATTGGCTGTCTTTGATTAGTTAATCTGAACGCCTGGTCAGCTTTGCTAATCTATTCTGGGCCACAGAGCAAACTTCAGTCACAGTAGCTGCGCTCTCTTGGATCAGCTAATGCAGCCGCTAAGCTAACGACTTTATGGAGACTTTAACAAGCTGATGTATCCTAAAACACTTCATTATGGTCATATTTGTAGCATAAAAGCCCCTTCAGACCATCATTAACTGTGCTGGAATGCAGATGCATCATGATATGTTCACTAACACACTCCTTTTCATCATCATCATCAGCAGCAGCTCTGCTGATTTGAAGCATTTGTCCAGTTTTTTTCCTGTTTTTGTTCTTAATTCTGCTGGCTGCTTGCCGTCCTCTCTGCGTCTTCTCGTTTCCACACGATGTCCTTGCGATCTTCTGACTCCAGCCTGCGTGCACGTTAGCCGTCGGTGTGGCAAGCTCACATCTGAGCCCCCGCTAGCCTGCAGACGACAACACTCACTCCTGGATTCATTGCCAAAGGCTGATGAGCGTGCTCGTCATTAGCCAAATTAGCTGCACCTGTGGCCCCTTGGACCCGCCTTCCCGTCCACACCCCCCAGACTGAACTTTTTAATGAGTAAATACAATATTATTCACAATAATGAATAAAGAGGGGGGCATTTATCCATCCAGAGTGAGGTGTGTGTGTGCGGCCTGATGAATGTGAAGGCTGAGCTCCGGGTTCTGTCAGAATCGGCTGCAGATTGATCCATTTGACAGTCCATTACTCTCGGAGCAGAGCCGGGTGATTAACATTGAGATCCGTGGAGCCAGATGTTAATCTGTTTTCCAGATGCCGCAGAGATGAGATGTCGGTTTGCGGCTCCAGTTCAGGTCGGGCTGCTCGACAGCGGCGCTGGTGTCGCCGCGCTGCCGGAACGTCGTAACTCTGCTTCTCCTTCGCATTCCAAACGGCTCCCTCATTAGTTCGGACTTCCAAATCATTACAGCTAAAGACTGTAATGAGGAATCTCTGTTTATGTCCTGAAGGCTGTCGAAGGCCTCCTCAATCTTTCATGAATGTTACCGCAATTTACAAGCTGTTCCGTGTTTTAATGAGGACAAAAATAACACTGTTATTTAAGAGCGGCTCTCCCCAGGACAGACACGTTCAGGCCTTCAACACTTCAGATTAGCTATAAAATCAGCCTGCCTGGCCTATTAGCATGTGTTGGGTTGGTTGTTCTTCTGTTGCTTTTTCTTCTTCTACCTGAGGGTCTTGTGGACTGAAGGTATGAGCTTCGGGATGAATGTCATGCTGCTCATGCTAATGTTGATGTTCGCCATGTTAGATGGGGAATTAAAACACTGTTGAAATGATTAAAAAAAATAAATAAATAACCACCTCTGCTTAAACTCTTTTGTTAGAAAGAGCTGAAAATTGGCAAATATTAGCATTTTTAGATGGTTGTTGGAAGCATAAGACAGTTTATGCCGGTACTTGCGCATCGTGGCCCGCTAACGTCTGCGCGCTGCAGTCATTTAGATGCGGCTGAGTTAATGGGATGCAGCTTTGAGTTTCCCCGGAGCAATAAAACTTGGTAATGGATCACAAGTCGTGAACCATGTTCAGATATGCTCTGGATGCTTGTAGAAGTACCTGCCAGCCAATCAGAGCAGCAAGCGTCCATGGACTGAATTTGAGTCGCAGATTTTAGCAAATATGGCCAGCTCCTCATTTCCCACGTCCACGCCAAAGCCACTCCACTGATGGTGAACATTAATCCAAATTAACAGTTTTGCCTCAGGCTTCGCCATGCAGATGAGCTCAGGGTGCCGCTCGTGGCCACTGGTTTTTTTTTGTTTTTTTTTTAGATATTTCTCATCTTATAAATCAGACATCTGTTCCACTTTTCGTTTTGGGGCAAAGCTGGTTCTTATTTATAGATGTGCAGAACGGTGATCATGGCATTTCCACGTATGGAATTCTTTTCAGAGTGTTTCAGTGGAAGGAGCCACATTTCCTTGATTATCATTCTATTAATGCGTAATTACACTGCATCCCCCAGGAGTTTTCATTGTAAAGCGGCTGATGGGCTTTTAATTAGACCTAAAGGGGATTGGACGGGTACTTTTACATATTCCAGCACGGCCATGAATTATAAAACACTGCTGGACGGACTCGCTCGCCTCCTCTTACATAACCATGAGCCGGATTTTCAGGTCTTCATCCGAGCTGCGAATTCACAGCGTCGGCTTTTCTTCACACGACATCAGGGGAGGCAAGAGAAGCGCGTACCTTCGGCCACAGCGAGAGCACAGGAAGGATCACTCGACATGCTCCTCACACTTCGGCGTAATCCATCAGCCGATCCGGCCCAAGCCCTCGGCGGAATTCTCCAGGTCATCCTCACCAGAGGAGGGAGAGGACTGCACTTATTCTGTTTTCACTCACACATTCCTGGCTTCTGCTGTTCGTGTCCTTGTGGGCGCATGCTGTCGCCACGGTAACAAGCGCTAATGATCTGACGGGATGCTCGGATTCAGAAGGAGGCTGCAGGCTGCTGCTGGACATGTGAGCAGAGGTGGATCTGAACCCTGCTGAGACCCTCTGGCATGAACATGAGACACTCACGAGACTGCAGAAGAGCTGACGGACTCTGTTTGGAGCACCTTTGATGAGCTGGTTGGAGTAAACATCAGGCCAGAGATAACGCTCCTGACGCCGCCCTCTGGTGGCTGGCTGCAGGAACACACTAGCTCCGCCTTGATGCAGGACTGCAGAATCACCAGTTGAAGGTGAATTCTGGAAGCAGCGACGCCCCGCCTGTCTTCCTGCCCACAGTTGTCAGCAGGCGCTCTGCTGGTCCGATCAGCAGGCAGGAGCTAGCGCCACAGCGGCTGAGCTCGTTTCATTAATCACCTGAAAGTCAATATCCACACTCAAGCCTCCAGATGAAATTTATTTAATAAGATCACATCAGAGGGAGACAATTTTCTCTCTCTTGGATGCCTTCAACAGGACAAAGGCCTGAGCTGACACACCAGCTGCTGCTAGTAAACCTTTGATTTGTTCAGAACTTATTTGTCTTTGGTGGCTGCACAGAAGCAAAAGTGCAACAGTAATGAAGCAAATATTCTGGAGAAAGCAACAGCGGGTGAATAAAAAGGTTAAAAGGAAAGCAGGAGGTCTCCAGTTAGATCTGGACTTTAATCAATGGTCGCCATCGTCACGTCACATCGATGCAGAATTAATCTGCTGATGCTGAAGTGATAAATGGCTGCTTTATGAAATTAATCACCAAATTTCCTGAGGGCAAATCTAACTTTCTGTCTGCGCTCCAACCCCCCCCCCCCCCC
>BJFM01000047.1:122127-138287 GCA_016586285.1 Arothron firmamentum
TTTCAAAGCGCGGTGGCATTGACAGTGAATTTACCTTCATGCGTGTTTGTGTGGGTGCGCGCCGGTCATGCAGCTGCTTGGCAACAGGCCCCTGACTTCTTCAAAAAAAGAGAGGCGGAGCCAGAGCGAGGAAAAATGACCGCAAAGAACACACAAAAAACCAGCCTGCAATTAGCATCTGGCTGGTGTTGCGATTGCTGCATCAAGCAGGCAGGTGTGATGGCTGCAGACCAGCACAAATCAGTGAAGCCAGCTCATAAATCCAGCCAGCAAGAACCTGACACACTGAATAACCTTTAGCTAAATCAGTTAGCGTCTTCGCAGCGCAACAGGAGATGCCAGTGCATCATAAAATCCCCACATGGAGGCAGAAAATGAGACGGCAGCATTAAAAAAAAAAAACTGCAGAAAATGATCGCTTGAAAACCCTAAATGGCTACAAAGAGACGCAGGATGAAAACAGACACAATTAAGAGGAGGAAAATCACAGTAACTAAGAAAAAGCCTCATTTAACGACACATTATGCCCACAAACGGTATCATAACCTGCCCGTGTCTGCAGACTTTCTGGAGGTAAAAGAAGACAAGAATATTTAATCATCATCGATAACAACTGAATGAAAAAAAACCCTTTATACTCATTAAATCGGCCCCTCCCATGTTCAGCTTCCAAACTGCCTCTGGAAGTGAGGGGAGCGTCTCACTCCCACCAGGAAATTGATCAAATGAAAAGGGGCCACGGTGTTATTTCCCCATTACAAATTCACCGGCGTACTGTGCATAAACATGCATAATCTGGGGTATGATTGAAATGCAAAGTACAAACACACACACACACACCCAGACGCACACACACACACACACACACACACACACAGCCCCCCCTCCCTGCCCTCCCCACTCCTGGCCTCCATCCCTCTCGTACACCAAACAGAGCTCCATGGATAACAAGAGTCATTGGTGTGCATGTGCTGCAGCAGGGGGAGACAGAGGGGGCTTTGTTGTCGACCTGACCGCCTGCTCCACCTCCTCCTTTTATCAGTACATCTTCTCCTTACTGCTGGGGGTTGGGGGGGGGGGGGGGGGTGCTTCCATAAACAGAATTATGTACTCTGCAGAATTTCACAGCATTTTTTTTTTTTTTTTTTAACTCTGATTAGGCGTTCAAATTCAAGTTGAGTGCGCTGAGTGCACCGGTGAAATGAGCCAGGCCAGAGAATAATGCGAGTGGGCACACGCAGATCTGCTCTTAGTGCGTGTGCGTGCGTGCTTGAAAGAGAGAGAGATTGTGATGTGCGGGGGAGTGAGAGGGTGGGTCTGGTCTGGAGCCATGCAACAGATGGCTATCAGCCCGGCTGTTTAGGTAGCTGCTTCCTGAGTGCTGACGCGGACCCCGGGGGCCCCTAAGTGACTGCGGACGCAGCGAATCTCTGCTCTCCGGTTGGTCAGCCGCCTGCTGCCGCAGCACAGCATCGCCATCCTGTGGAGGGCGAGAGAAGCACAGCCTGGGACCTCAAACGCTGGAAAAAACCAGTGGTTCCAGATGGGGCCTCAGGGGAGAACGGGATCGCTTGCTGGCTCTCTTCGGGAGCACACAGGGGCCAGGTTTCCAGGGATGTCCCAAGTCGTTTACTCACGACAGAAGATGATGAAAGCGACATTTTAAAGGTCGTCAAAAACCCTCGGACCCCCACCAGCTCGCATTCTGGATGTGAAATTTAAGTTAAAATGGATGTTTTTGGCAGAATCTCAGTTAAGTAAGTCCAGTCCATGCAAAATGCACAGTCTCCTCCCATAAGGGGCCCCCTTCTGGGTACCTCCTGCGTTCAGAATATTCAGTCTCTTCTAGACTTCTTTGTTTTGGGCGTCTTTAATTAGTGAAGCCCAGCACCTCCTGATACTCAGTTTGTGGACATTAGAATTGTGTCCCTGATTCATAAATTAGCGAATATTTGCTTTAAACAAAGGTTTGCCTTTGCTGATGATATGCAAATACGCTTTGATTGCACATTTTTGCTCCATTGTTAGCAAAAATTCCCTCGAGCAGGCCATAAATTTTAATAACGCTGCCAGATCTGATATTTGATACAAAGGAAATATTAAAGGAGATGTGTTTGGGATTTAAAGTTGCTCTTTCAGCACTTTCCGGATGCATTAGAGCAGCCGCATTGGCCCTCACATCTGACTCATTGCACCATCTATCAGCAAACTTAGCGCTCTTGAGTGAATCTCCAGAGAAACGTTAGCATGTGAGCAATATTCCAACCTTAAAGGGAACGTGAAGGCCTGCAAAGAACTGGCGTTTGCAGCTGCAGATGGAGGCAGGATCATTGAATATTTTGATACGTAGCTGCGTGCTACAATCAAGCGTCGGGATCCCACAGGGCTCCTGATGACGGGCCCTGAGGAAGGCGCCGCTGACACGCAGCCACACAACTTGCTTTTTACTTTGTATACGTGACAGCTGAACAGACGACTCGTTGCTGGTTCTTCCTCCCACAGTGTCATTTGTCTCTCATAACGCCACATTATGCTAATTCCTCCCTGAATGGATACGGCGGCGGCAGACATCAGCACTGTCATTCTTCAGATTGACAGCTCCGGAACGCGTCCTCGGTGGGCTGTCATCGCCCCTGAAAGCAGGAAACACAGAAAATGAATAAGAGGCAACGCAAAGGAAACACAGTTGTGTGTCCCCCCCCCCCAAATTTGCTTCATTTGTCAGTTCGGTGTTGCAGGTGCTGCTTCCAGGCCGCAGCACAGCCAACAACAACCGCTGCTAGCATCCTATAATCGAGATGCTGTGATGAGTCACCTCTTGTGACCCCCCCCCCAAACTCACCCCGTGTCTGACAACTGTCCCAGTGGCCCAGCTGAAGGTGTGGAAGTGCACTATTTCACCTCTGAGAGGCAGAAATTGACCATTAGCAGTCAAACACACAACATCTAATGACTTCCTAATTGCTGCACTGGGGCCGACTTTTCATATCTCAAACGAGTTAATAGAATTGTCATCGTGGCGCTTGAGTATTGGCCAAAGATAATTCGGTGGCAGAAAATTAACTCATGAATTTAGAATGAACTGCTGGAATCTAATATAGCAGTCTTTCACCTGCTGGCCATGGACTCAGGAGAGCCAACCTCCATCCAGCAAAGATCACGCCGCATTAAACGCAGAGACGCGCTGATGTGAATGTAAATCCAGATGGAAAAGTAATCCCGCTAATGTTTAAGTGCTTATCCAAACAAACATTCTGAGTAATGCGAAATGTGAGTGCCGTGTTTGGAGACTGGAAGCGTGCACGCTGGGATCAGCAGTTCTGCAGCATCAGCCAAATTGGCCAATTCTCTCCTGAGCGTGGAATCTGTCACCGCCAGCTGGAGCCATTAGATAACTCCTCCCTGGGCTGGCGCCGGCCACTCCTCCCTCCCTCCCATCTGCAGCAGCCAACGGGGACAGATGTTCATTAGGGGCTGCTTTCCTCCCTCCAACATCATTTCTGTTGCTGAGTTCGCGGAGCACGTGGCTGCCTGTCGTCCGCGTTGACCTTTCGGCATCATGTGGTTTGTGTTTGTGCACAGATCCTGGGTCAGACAAATGAGTTGAATGTAACTGTGAAGGAGGTGATGACCGAGTGTGAGGCGATGAGGCTCGTTAGCAGCACGTGTCCATTCACAGCCTGGAGAACAGATAACTAGAAGATTTTTTTAAAAGATCAGACCTGCACAATCGCTCACAGAGTCGGAAGTTTGCATTGAAATAATTTCAATTATTCATCTATTGAGGATGAATGAAACTTAATGAAAATACAAGGTGAATTATTAGAAAAAATAAGCGAATGTGCTGGAAATGCATTAGCTTGTGACCTTCTGTTGCAATTCTTCACCATGATGAATGCAGCGCCGCTCTTGGGCCAGTGGTGGTGAAAGAACCTTTTAATCACGATGATTAGTTTGAAATCAAAATGATTGCCTTTAATTTGAAAATCCCTGTAGCTTTTAGTCTGAAACGCCCAAAGTGATGAATGATAGATAAACAAAAGCTCTTGTGACAAAGCGGAGCGGTGACCTTTAGCGCGGCGTCACATTCAGCCAGACCAAGGCTGAGGTGTGTTGGGAGGCGGAGGTGACGGCTGGGTCTCATCTCCGCCAGCATCATATATCATAAGAGTTGGGTGCAGAGAAAATGAATGTGTTTGTGTACATTTCTTCTGTCCTTTACCTCCATTTCTGTTCCTCTAACAATGAAAGGCCTCAAATTTTCACTGCATTCTTGCAAGTATGTGCAGGGATAATCCTGTAATCCTGAAATACTGCTGGGAATATTAAACTGGCACCCGCATGCAGAAAGTTTTTAGTTAAATCCAGATTTTATTGTGTCCCTCACTGAATGGCTGCCCCAGTCGGCCTCCTACGTCAGCTCTTTAAGGTCAGCTGACGTCACCGTCTGTTTCCCTCGACACCGGTTCCGAGCACAATCCCCGTTTTTACAGCCCGTTTATGAAATCCCTTCCGCTCTTCCGGGTCGGGATGAAGGAATACTGGACCGGGAAGTGGGCGCAGCTCTCTCGCTCCTGCTCTGTCAGGATCACTCAGCAGGAGGATCCAATGATTCAAAAGAGGGGACTTCGGGCCCCCGACGGGGAGGGCGCTTCCCTGAGAGAGGGCCCTTGTTCCTGGGCGGCCAATGAGAGCCGAGCTGCTGACAGAGGGCCCCCGGCTGGAGCAAAGATGCCATTTGGTTGAGGAGCCACTTCCTCTGATGGATGTTCTGCCCAAAACTCAGAAGTCTGCGTGGAGATGCGATTCTGAGTCCCACTTAATTCTTTTTATTTCATTCTATGAATTTTATGGGACACGTGAGCACGTTTCAGCCTTGTCCTTCCGCTCTGCAGGGGGAATTCACTCATTCACCAGATATTTTATTGTATTCGACTTCCCAGGAAATCACTCAATTCTGCACACAACGTTTATGTCCCTATAGAATACAACCAGCGCTACGCAGAAGCAATATAGAGCGCGTAGACAGAAACAAGCTCGGTAATCTGTTTCCCCTTACAAGCCAAAAAAAAAGAGAAAGAAATCCAACTCACTGAATAAAGCTGTGCCTGATGTTCACTTTAAAACCTACGTGAATATGAACGAGCAGCATCCCTCGTGCAAAGATGAAATACTTAGATTTTCAGCTGTCAATTTCAAAACCTGACTTGATATGAAAGTTGTGGATCAGAAAGACCATCGGCCTTAAAAGCTCGGTCTTCTCTGTCCAGGTCCAGATGGTCCTCAGTGATGTGGCCTGATCGCTTTCGGCGCCATCGCTCATCCGTTTGTCCCGCTGAAGTTCCTGCCAGGAGAAATGCAGGAACCATCAAACACGTCTGGAGGGAATCTCAGAACTTTCTCTGACACATCAACAGGTGGAATCAGGTGTTGGTGAAGGTGTAGCGGAGCCGGCAGCAACAACAACAACAACAACAACAACCGTGAAAGCATCTGTGCGAGTCTTTGGTCTGACCCATCGATGCCCAGGGAGCAAACACACGAAGGACGCGATCAAACGACGAGTCTGAAACAGGCTGCAAAGGACCTTCGGTTCAGCTTCATCACAGCCTGGCTGAGAGAGAGATTGCTCGGGTCCCTCTCTGCACAGCCAGGGTGGAGAATGATCAGAAATGTTCCCGTCCGGCTTCTGAGACACTTTCATCATCAGGATTCTGTCAAGCCGCTGTCCTGCAGAGACGTCCCCAGTAAACGTGGGTGGAATTTCAGGGCCTTTTGCATTAGAAACCTGGCACCTAGGAGCCGGGAAAACAGCCGGCGAGGCTTCATTTGTGCTAATTGCTATTTCTCCGACATCCTATCAGCCCATCTGCTGCAGACAATTGGAGCATGTGGCATTGTACTAAAACACACACAAATACAGCCAGAATTACCCTCATATGGTCCTCAAACAGCACACACACACACACACACACAGCTTCATCATCTGTGATTGATCCCCAGATGTTACAATAATCCACCTTTAATCAAGCGCACACATTCATCTGTAACTGCGCCCACAAACTCAGCACTTGTGTTGTTTTATGGCCGAACACGTGGACAAACAGCCTTGACTGGATCTGCAGCCTCCGGTGTAAAAAGTCCATAAACAACAGACAGTCACAAACATACCAGGGGCAAACCGAGGCTTCCGCGCAGACGCTAATGGGACGCCACGCTGGTCCAATTAATGCCTGTTTTATGACTTTGATGAATGATTTTCAGATAGTTTGTCCCCTTGGGTGTGTGCAGAGAGCTGGATGTGGGGGAGGCACATTGCTGCTTCCAGAGTACAGATGCATCAATGCTGGGGCTTATGTCTGACAGCTGCAGAAGCTCACGGAGCACAGGGACCTGAGGAAGGCCAGGTGCCTGTGTTGAGAAGACTGTCCCGTTAGCATGCATCATGGCCGCAGTGCTGATTTGCATTCAATTTTCTAGCTTAAGGGGTCTTGGACTCGGAAATAAAGAGCTCATTTGCTTTGGTTCGGTGGAGTTGCTGCAGGTGCAGCGTTGACCCAGTTTATGACTGTCGCAACGACCTTTAAAGACGCGGCAACAATGTCCTCCAGCCACGTCCAACAGTAGCAAACAGCTAACGAGTGACTTTCTTCAGCCTCAAACAGACAAGGACAGAGTTTAGAGCCGCGTGGTGTTTGTGCTTCAGTGTTACCATCGCAACAAAGAGAACAAGCTCTACTGCCGCAGAGCTTTTTTAAAAATTATTATTACAGCAAACAATGAAGCAGTCAGAAAGGCTTGCGGAGTCTTCTGAGTGTGTGCGCGTCAGAGCCCGAAACAGAAGTGCTGGTGGGGCAGGTGGACCTAAATAGCCTCTGCGCCAGCCAGGTGCGCCTGGTTATTAACGGTCACATGACCATGGCCGACCAATGGTGGCTGAGGATTTTTCGCCTCGTTTCCGTGATCGATCGCGCCCGTGCTGTCAGCTGCAGCGTCTTTGACTCAATGAGACAGGACATCAATACTCAGGGTCAGTCCAGGTCTCTAACTGAACATGACGGCTCCACAAGAAAAAAAAACAAACAGATATTTCAGGGGGGAAAAGGCTTCACGTGAGAGCAACCGACAATTTTTCCATCTCCTGTTGTCTGATTTCAGAATCTTTCCGTCTCGGTGGGACAATCCTGAACACCTGTTCCACAGAGTTCACCAAGCGATTAACGATTGGACGCAGGCTGCTTCCTTCACCTCTCGGCCAATCAGATGTGGCCACGCCCCCAACAGAAGGTCTGAAGAGGTGCTACTCTTCTACCTCAGCTCCAGAATCTTGGTTCTTAGTTGGGGTTGTTGAGGTTCGTGATGTTTGGTGGCTTCTTCAGTTACTGGTGGAAGATGCTACACAAGCTCAGTCCCTTCATCTTCAGAGCAAACATGTTTTAAATCCCTCTGTTCTTCTTTCATTTTGTCCACTTCATACAATAAAGAAGGAAACATGTCAGAGAGCCTCCAGGCTGACTGGAGCGTTGGCCTCTACTGATTAAGGTTCAAGCAAACACAACCGACTCTGTCGTCACTGATAGCAGAGAAATTCTGACTTATTAAAAAAATCCGGGTTTTCTGTATCCGCACACGTCGCCATCAGCATGTCCGCTGCCGTCCATCACGCTGCAGCCTTCTGAGCTCACAAGCAGCCGAGTGGGCAAAGAGCAGAGGTCCTGTCGGTCTGTCGGTGGGAGGGTAATGACTCCAGACCTGGGTGACCTCCAGCGCTCGCTGAGCAGCGTGAATGTTCTGGGGCGGAGGAGACAGGCTGGTTGTCCTGAGGTGGCCCGTGTGCAGCAGAGGGAGACGGCGCCCGCGGGCTCCTGATCTGAGCGCAGCTCTGCGGAGGGGCCGATCAAGCGTGCAGAATAAGACGGATCCAAGAAAATCGAATTCCGCTGGAAAACGAGGGGAAGGCGGCAAATGGAAATTAAAAATAAAAAAAAAGATTCATTAGGCTTTGTGCTGAGCTGGAATCACTAATTACGCTCAGCTAACAGAGCATAATTAGCTCAAATAGCAGCTTTGCATCCCCTTGACCTTCTGATTGGGGGACGGATTTAAACATGCCCACACACACACACACACACACACACACACACACACGCACACACACGCACACACACACACACACACACACACAGAGTCCAGATCTGCAGACATCCTGCATGGAAAAATGATCAGTCATGGAGATGAACGCCGCCGTCCTCGTAAATAAGACGGGCGCAACGGTTGGGCGGCTGCCCTGACACGCGCTGTCTGGCTCTCCAGTGTTCCCCCTCAACTCAGCCTTTCATCACTGAAGTATTTCTGGCTCAGGCTGATTAGAACAACCAGCGCCGCAAATAAACACCAACAGAGATCACAGTAAATAAGGCAAAACAGCCTGTAAAGGAGGCAGGAACTGTGTTTTTGAGCTCCGCTAGCAGCAGCAGTAGCCCAGTGGAAGTGAAAGCAGCACGATTTTGAAATTTACTGCCCGGAGGTGAACAAGGTCTAGTTGTTAGGCAAACAGCCCGTCACAGACAGGCAGTAAATAACAGGGAGGACACCGTCTGATACTACAGCATGTTTGCATCCAGCCAGGGACTATTTTCTCCATCTGGGTGGGCTTCGGTGTCTTAGCTGGGCCTAAAATGAAACAGAGGAATTTATTTTTCTTCAATATATCACCTTTCCAATCCAGCAGACCAACCACCTGGTTTACTGCCTGTTTTATGCATCTATTCACTCATAAATCTGCCCATTTTAGGCTTTATTATCCAGTCAAGTAAAACCTTAAAGCCACAATGTTCATCTGTATAAATGAGATTAGGCTGTGAAAGAGATTTTTCTTTTTTTTTTAAAAAAAAAAACGGGTCGTTAAAAGGCTGAAGCATCACCAGCGAACCCGTCTGACCCTGAACTAGCAACCCCCCGTTGCTTTGGTGTCTGGCTAAGTGATGTAGGTGGTGTTTTCAGTGGGAAAGTTGAATACTTTGGTTCCTGTGATCAAACCAAGGCAGTCCGAAACAGTCGGAACACCGAAGTGCCTGACTTGAGTTCAGCCTCGGCCTCTCCGGATCCACAGATCACCTCCACGCTGGTGGAATCAATTTTGCCGTCCCTGAAAGGCGCTTCGTGCCTCGACGGCGTGAAAACATGGTGATGTGGCTAACAGGAATTCAATACGCCTCCAGCAGCGAAAGGCCACTCGCAACGTGCAGAGACAAAGCAGCCGCCGCCATAGCAACGGAGCCTTTCGACTTCTATTCGACTCTGGCCAGACTGTCTTTGTTCCGTCCAGAGTCGCGACTGAACTTCAGGGGTCTCCTGACAAACACACCTTTACTTCTCTCAACAAATGCTTCTTTAAGCATCGAGATGGAAAGAGAGCGTTTATCTCGTAGAGAAAATGATCCAGAATTGCACTGACAGCAGGAACCTGAGGGTGGAGCAGAACCTGAGACAGTCAGCTGATTCCTCAGAGCAGCAGACGGCCTCCTGCTGCCTCCTCCTCACCGCTAACACACACTCAACATTGTCCCTGATGCCGCATCAGACACGGCGCAGCCCAAAGCCACCGCGGTCGCCCGCCAGCCAGGCCGGTCATGCGTGAGCGCTCTCCAGTATATCAGACGTGAGGAGCAGGAGCCCTGCTCGCTCCTCTTTAAAGACTTTTGGATTCGCTCTCCTTGCTGTTGATTCATAGCCCCGGGCGTGAAGGTTGATAGCAGCCCGGGTGAACAATGAGCACCTCTGCAGGAGCGTGCATGTGCCTAACCATGCAGGGAGGATGACCTTGCCATCTTTAATTCCCGTTAGTGATTCATTCTGCTGCAGGAGGCTCCGACGTGCTCTGGAGAGAAGGCGCAGGATTTTATTCCACTCACGTCCTCCCGCCGCTGACAGACGTGAGCAGGGACACATTTCACTTCTGCTCATTCACATCTGAATAATTTAGAAAAGTATAGATGGAATGAAGGCATGAAGGCAGGTTTGTGCAACAACTAATGACATGCATGGGTTGGATTTTCTCGTTCTTAAATACCTGCGGTGCTGTTGTGTTTGTAAGTAGGAGGAGGAGGAGCTGCGTCACAGTCAGATTCAGATGTTTGTGCATTTTCATGTCGAACACTTAAAAAAGGTCAGATGGGAGCAGCGACAGCCCGGAGCTTCTCGCTGCTGATGCTAATCTACCAGCAAACAAACACCCGGCTCTTTCTGCAACTAGGACTGCTTCATTTAGGATGAATATAAACTAACTCGCTGTCTGCCTTTCTTTCACTCACTTCTTTCCCCTCATCCGTGGTGGCATCCTGACAGTCGGTTTTCTCAAAATCCCACATTTGTCTATTTTGAGGGATTCGATGCAAAAATAAATCACAAGACAATGAGCAATGCTGCCAATAAATTCCTGCTTGACACCCCCCCCCCCCACACACACACACACACACACACACACACCTCCTCACCGTTACCATCATCACCCTCTCTAATATGGGCCTCTCCGCTCGGCTAAACGAGGCCACATTTCAGCACCTGATGGGGGGGGTGGGACAGCCGCCCCTTTCAACCCTGACACACCTGTGTGTCCCACAACACTACAGGCCATTTCCTACAAACAAGAACACACACATCACACCGCCCGGCAGACAAATGGAGCAGGGATGAGCTGCTGCTGCTGCTGAAGGATGGAGCGTTTGCCATCGGCGGGGCCGGCCTGTGAAGAGCTCTAAACAGTGTTTCAGATAATGTTGGAGATAAAAAAAAAAAAAAAAAAAAATTCCCTGCAAATCAATCACCTTAATGACTTTAGTTGAGGATGCGTTGGCATTGATTTCATGTCATACCAGCTTTTTCTTTTCCAGAGCAGATTTCATCAATTCCTGGAGCGACATTTTATTTAGCTTTAGCTTTTTATGTCCGCGGTGCATCAGCCTGTAATTATCCATGAAGGACAATAAACACGAGGCCTCTGTCGCTGTCATCCTTAGATTAAAACACATGCACAACTACAAACTCTGGCACTTCTCTGGGTGAAGCAGCTGCAAGGGAAGGTCTCAGAGGCTCCAGTTCAGCCCCCATCATTCTTCATGCATCATTAGCGCTGCAGAGACTTCAGCCAATAAACAGCAACACTGCTCTTATAGGCAGCAATAAATACGTGCAACTTTTAAGAGTTTATGCACACTTGTACATTCACAAAAAGCTCATCGGCACAGCCTGAATGCATCATTAACACATGTCCACACACCCACAGTTGAATCTGGAGCTGTAATTAATGCTGCGAGCATCGCTCTGCCCCGCTTACTGACGCGGAAAAAAATTAATACCTGTAATCAGATACATGCACAATTGTCTAAAGATAGATGTGCTTCGTATTTTCCCGCATCCCAGGACAATATTCAGGAAAGGAAATGAATAACAAGAGGCCATTGGCAGCAGTGGAGTAATTATACACTCTGTCCAATCTCCATAAATAAACACTCATGAGATGAGAGAGAAGCTCTCACTGGTGGTTCCAATCATTTTCTAGCGCCACTTTTATGGCTGCGGCTGACTTTAAGGCTGCAGGTGAAGTATGCGCTTTCATTGGGCCGGGAAACGTCTGCTGACGTGATGGATGGGCGTATCTGAATGCGATGTTAAGCGTCACCGTGAATTATGGCCCCTGCAGCAGCGCGACCCCGACACATGATTCATGCCCCCTCTGTTCTCACCCGCTGTGATTATTGTCCCTGCGGGATCCTTCTGACCTCAGCATTCGTTATTTATTAATGCCAAAAAGAAAAAAGGGTTAAATAAAAGGGTTCCTTAACAGATTCTTCTCCTTTTATTCCTTTTAAAGTGTCTCTAATTCTCACACTTTGATCTGTGAATGGCTGTCAGACATTAGTGCTGCCGATCAATTAAACAATGAAATCAAGTTCATTACAAGTGCTGCTATAGGTTGTTGCTAGTTTTGGTGCTGGAACACAAACAAAGACAACGATCACAGCTTGAATGAATTCATTTGTCATTGCCCCCAGCCCCCCCCCCCCCCAAAAAGATGCTTTGAATGCTCTGTTCCTCACTGCTGATCCATTTAGCCAAGACACTTGTTAGCCTGCTGACAGATCCGTCCCAGCTGTTTGGCCGGACTTCACTCAGTGCTAGCGGAGCTGCTAACACCACCAGATTCTTTCCTGACGTTGGTCCTGCACTGTTGAAAAGATGGTTTATTAGACACAAAGCTCTAAAATTCCACGTGGAAACTTTGCGCTGAGTTTTTCAAATGTTTTGCAGAAAACTCCAAAGCCTCTTAAGCTCTAGCACACATCAATTTAACGTGTTAATGTGTCCACATGGTGTTTGGTCTGATTCTGCAGAGTCCAGAAATGATCAGGCAGCAGAGGCCTTCGATCCTGGCAGGATCGTCTGCTCCAGGCCTGTCTGGCTGAATCGGAAATCAAACGCCCGTCAGATTCCAAAGCACAGTTCTGAAGTGTAGATTTTAATCCAAAACCATTAAAAAGAAATTAGTTTAAAAGATGAAATCACTGGTTGGAGCTGGGCGGGGCAGCAAGAAGCACATCTACAGAGGCTGCAAACAGGAGCCGTCAAAGGTAAATTCAAGTTCCTTTTAACTTCTGTTTACTCGTTATGTTCTTTATGTGTGAGAAAGCTATTCCCCATGGATGTGTGTGTGTGTGTGTGTGTGCGCGGGTGTGTGTCAGAAACTGTGTCAGCTCTGTTTCAGATAGAAGCAACTTTGAAATTTCTTTTCTCAAGTGTGTGAAAAGGATGAAGCGGCGTGACGGTGCCGCTGTGCTAACATCAAAGGGACCAGCCGCATGGTTTTTTTTTATGCGTGCATTTTTAAACTGTTTATCTTGTGCATGAAGAATTAGCTTTTCCCCTCCTTTTTAAAAGCAAATAGAACCAAATAAAACAAGTTTGGGGAAAGCTTTTTTAGAGTGAACATGCCTGAGACAAATTCCTTAACATGCGCTACATCAGATTAAAGTAACACAAACACAACACTCGGAGCTGTTCTGCTAAATAAAGCTCCAATGCCCAGAAAGTGAAGGTACAAACTGATTAATGCTGCAGCGTCTCCCCTGCCAGCACCACATGTCCACTTTATCTGATGGGAAGCTCTGAGTCCCAGTCCTCGTTGGCAGCTGCTATCTGTCTGCAGCATCGAGGCCCTTTTGCCCTCAGCTGTTTCTCCTCATCCTGCAGAGGCTCCAGCTCCGAGGCCGCGAGGACGCGAAAAAGGCCTCGATCAAAAAAAAAAAAAAGGCGCGCAGATACACGGAGGCGTGCATTAATGCGCGGCTTCTGACGGCGGCTCGCAGGGGTCCAGATCAACACCAGCATGCATGGGTGCATTTGTAAGGCCAGGCCAGTTTGGCCCGGACGGTTCACCGGCTGCCACGCTCCGCCAGCCCGTCTGTCAGTCTGTCCATCCGTCAGCTCGTCCGTCTGTCAGTGCTGAAATGGAGCGGCTTCTCATCTCGGGTTCGGCTGACAAAGCGAAGCTGCTTCACACCAAAACAGGCTCTGGGTGCTAACGTGTCGCACGGCTACATTCAGGGGCACACTCCAGCTTAAAGAGCTTCACTCAAACATAGGAAGATAAGGCGGATTTACATCTTTCAACAGAGATGTTTAGGACACTCATGCAACATCTTCAATATGAAAATCTGCTTTGTATTTAGATGTTTTTAAGCAAATGTATATTTTAGGACGAATCCTAAACACAATCCTTATTCAGACCAAAAAAAAGACTCTGCTTCTGGAATTAAAAAGCAGGTTGTGTGACCTGAAATAAAAATTATAAATCGTAAAATATAGAATGAAAAATACCAATTGTTCCACATTCTTGTTGCTGTGACCCGACCCACGCCTGATTAAAACTCCTGAAGTTACACTTCCTGTCCAGAAGGGGGTGGAAGAGCCCCATCTGACCTCTCCTCCCGACACATCACCACTGCGGGGGATCCATCCGCGCCCCTCTGCCATGACTATATCAGTCTGGGTGGGAGTGGGTAGACTGGAGATGCCCCGCTGGTGAACCTTGATGCTTGATTGACGCGAGCAGCCCGTCCTGCTCGTTTGCATTCCAGGCGGCTGTTCGCTCCACTTTAAATTGCTGCCTTGCTCATTACTGCGGCAAACAGACAGATATTTGTTAATGAATCCACATGCTCCAGTAACTCCAGCTCGCTTGGGGGCACTGGGAGAGCGGCCTCTTCTCCTGAGCGGGCTCTCCTGGGACAGAGTGGAGGGGTTGCGGTGTAGGAGTGGGGGCAAAGGTCAAGGGCGGGGTCGCAGGGTTTTTAAGATGCTACAGTCCAGTGGGCAGAGGTTATCGGGACCTAATGGAGTGGTTAAAGTTGGAAAAAAGCAACAATATTGGGTGTCAATTTAGCATGCAGGGCTCAGTTACAGAGCAGAGGAGATCTGCTCGTCTCTAACGCGAAGCCAAGTTCTGCTGCGGTACGAGTCTAATTATTGCGAGGATATATTCATGACTGTTAGCGCCGTGGAAGATGAAGTGCTGCTATTATGAAGTGCGTGCTTCACCACAGACGTGCTGCAGTTAAATGTAGTGGCGCGTAAAGTGATCCTCAAAGACGAGCGCCTTTTTGATTTGCAGCCTTTGAACTGCAGCTAAAATGCTGTCTGCTAATGTGTTTACATTCACCTCCATCACTGGCCGTCAGCTGGCATCTGTGGTCAGGCCACGTAATGGGATTACTGGATGGCCTCTGAGGGACGGCGCTGATGCGACAAATTTGAAAACGGGGGGATAAAACCATGTTGTCTGGGAACCGTGAACGTCTGCTTCATCCTCTGCATTTGCCAACTGTTCAAACACCAGTTTGGTTCCATTAAGATCCCTCAGATTCCATTTTAAGGAGTGCTTTGCCTAAATTGGAGCCTTTTTTGATGTGTCAGCTGTGAACTTCAGTGTTTTCTGTGAAACGGGGGCATCAATGTTTCTGTTCCTGATTCCTCAGACACTGTTGGGAAAATAAAAGACTTCCACTCTGTGGTGCAGCGGCGAACCTGCAGGAGTCTGCTGCGAACTGCGCTCAGACTTCCCGTAAACAAAGCGCACGCTGACCGTTTCAGGCCCACGCTGGCAACTTCAGATTAGTTCTCTACCGGCGACGCAGAGAAAATCCTCAACCGGCTGGGAGGCGCGCTGGGCCGCCGAGCCGCTGCTGGTTACTGCTCCATTTCTTAAATGATCACAGTGTTTGCAGAGTCACAGGCGCCAGGCATCTGCAGCGCTGGCGAATCTAGACGAGATTATTCAGCAGGGCGCTTCATCTTTTACAGACGACGACGTGATGTTTCAGTAAAACCGTCCTGTTCCCAGCTGAATCGCATCATTCCAGTCTTTAAAGCAAAGCTGGACTGTTGACGCTTGCTGATGCAAACAGGTTTCACTAATTTATGCGCTGATTCTCAAAAACACATCCATATTTTCACTCCGTATATCTGTAAAAATGCATTTTATTAGCACTTATTAAAATTTACTGGGTCTGAAACATAAATGTTTTAGCTCTGTCGGACGCCTGATTATAAATTCATGACCGAAATTGTGCTTTTATGGGAAATCATTAATCTCTGCTCGTGCTAATTAGCATTCAGGTTGTTTCCTCGCTGCTCAATTTAAAATCTACATATTTATGAGTGTAGCCATCAATGAAAGCCCATGACTCAGTTATGTACCACACCATTTCCTGGAGCCTAATCCAGATCCATTTAGGTCAAAGCTTCATTAAATTTAGAGTAATCAGGTAAATTAAACTGGAAGAAAAGAAGAAGATCACCTGTTGGTCACAGGCTGGTTTGTCTGAGATGCTGAGGGAAGGTGAGCCGGGGCTGGAGGGAGCCGGGCTCATCCATCCAGGTGGCTGCTGACAGGACAGAGATAAGCATCTCACCCAGGGCAAAAATAACACAGCGTCCCATTGAGACCTGATAATTACACGGGCCCACTGCCACGGAAGGCTTGATGTATGGCCTCAGATAGCCATCTCACACCCAGTAAGCTCCTGCACACACACGCGCGCGCACACACACACACACACACACACACACACACACACACACACACACACACACACACACACACA
>BJFM01000047.1:138331-158011 GCA_016586285.1 Arothron firmamentum
CACTTAACACATGGGTTGAATGAGTGCACACAAACACCACGAAAGTTGGCATATGTTGTGTGTATCAGCTCTAAAAATGCTTCTGCAGAACCGGAACATGACACTGAGATTTCATTTTGCATCAACTTTACATTTTATCAGCATAAACATTGGAAATGGTGAGGTGAACTAGTGCCCCCTGCAGGTTGCAGGTGTACAACAGCCTGTCAATGCAGACACGTCAGCAGTACCTGGATGACGTGTCCTGGAGTCCCCGTCAAACAGTATCAGGTACAATTCTGGGCTATTGTGTGAGCTCACAGCTGATTGGCTCCTTCCTAAAGTCCTAAATATGCTGACGCTGGCGGCTAACGTGCAACAGCATGCGTCCCAGAGGAATCAGAGCAGCGTCTGATCCAGGTACCTGAGGTTTAGTGGGGGGGGTGGGGGGGGGGGGTGGGGGCAGAGGTCAGAGCATGTGTCTGCCATTGTTTTCACCGTCCCCTGAGAAGCGGCGTGTGATTTATGGCGATGTACTGTACTGCTGTCACGTAGCCGGTCACTTCCTGATGTTAGCAATGCTAACGCTAATGGCGACCTCCATGCCGAACAGAGGAAACCCTCCAAGATTTGACCCGAGCCGCTCTAAAGGGTCCAATCTCCCAAGCCCTGCATGAGAAGCCGTGCAGGCCGAGGCAGCCGCAGAATGGAACCATCAAAGCTTTTCAGCCTGAGAAAAAATAAGGCGACATCAATCTCGCCGACCCTGACGGCGCCATTGTTGCCTCATAAATGGTCCGGTTCTGTATCTGATACCTCACAGTGATGGGTGGAGGTGGAACAAAGACGTACGACGCTGGGGGTGCATGTGCAGTTGTTGGTATAAATCACGAGCGTAAGCGTGCACGGGGAGTAATATCCCTGAGCGTTCTTTCTTCTGGGTGACCAGTTGCATGTTGTCTGATGGATGAGAGGATGAAGTGATCAGGATGAGTGTGAGCCTGCGGGTTCGGTTTCTGAGCACGTGTTCCTCCTTTAGAGATGATGCACCTGTGGACGTTCAGAGGATCAGTCACCTCATGGGCAAAAACATGGGATGGAATCTATTACTTTCCCTTCGTCTTGCTCTCTGTTATTATTTTCTCGCCTTCCCTCTATTCACGCTGTTCTGCTGGCGCAGCTCCTCCCAGCGCTCAGCATCCCGTTCCTGGACGATGCGCCTCAACACGAGGCTCCCAGCAGGGAAGAACATCCACGCTGCTGACCCGTGAACCTGTCAAAGAGGAATCATCCGCCGTGGGGACGGTGAGCGTGCTGTGGGTCTCACCCCCGTGTGCCAGAAGCTGTTGATGACCGTGTTTTCGGTGCAGCCGAGCCGCCTCCGCCCGTCCTGCACCCGCTGGGACCTGAAACCGAACCACCTGCTGCCCTCAACGCTTCGCTCCCGCTCCCAGCCTTCTCCTTTTACCAAACACCGGTCTCCTCGCGCGCTCGGCCGGGGCCATTTGGCGCGGCGGGGTCGTGTTTGAGCGGGAGGGGGCTTCTGTATTTGTGTTTGTGTATTGTCTGTGTGCGTTTGTGTGCATGTGCCACCTTCCATCTGTCCATCTGCAGCAGAGGTTCGGTGTGTATAAGTGTGTGTGTGTGTGTGTGTGTGAGCATGTTCTGAGAGGGTGAAGAGAGGAGCAGCTGAGGCCTAATGAGCTATAATGAGCTCTAATAGTGGAAAAGCCATCTAGGAGCCACGACCTTGGCATTATGACGGATGCCCGCAACCATAACACATCTAAAAACAGCCTGGGAAACCAGCTCCGACACTCTGTCCTCTCACATGGTGGTAAGTCAGCGCCCATATTTCATACGGGGCATATAATTACCCCAGACTTAGCACTGGGGTCATGCTAAATCTGCAAAATCACTTTGGAGCCTTCATTTGACTCTAACTTTGAATGGCAGCGGCGCAGGAAATCGGGGATGTTAATCAATTACGATACCAGAGAAGCAGAAATTTGAGTCTTAATCCAAATTTCTCATTGCCCGAAGGATAAATCCTCTGTGGGAAAAGAGTCCTCGGTACAGACGCTGTCATTGTTGGCTCCCATTCTCCAATAACAAGCTTCGGTTCACATTGAGAGACTTTTCTTACGAGTTTCCAGAGGACTGTAAATGCTCTAAACGGCTAACTGGAGGTCTGATCGCTGAGATTTGGCAGAGACGTTTAAATTTAGATTCCAGGGTTGGACTGGGTTGGGTCAGGAGGGTTCTGTAGAAACATTCGGGATAAAGTGACCCATGGATCAGGTAAGACGACCGTAGGACACCTGAATGTCCCACAAAACCTCATGTTTGGAGGCCCAGTTACAGTCCTGATTACTGAAAGTGTCTTCGATTATATAACTGGACGATTTCCCAGGTCACCTCCTCGCTGGTTTCTCTCTGTCCTCCACCGGGTCAAAGGTCAGCCGCCCATATGGGCCGCAGCTGATTTTCCAAATCCAACAAACATTACATAAACACGCTGAAATAGTTCACACTGCAGGTAATGCTTCTTTTACGGCACAGTTAACACAAACAATTCACAGCTCATATGTCTTTGTCTCTGTAGTTTTTGTTTGACTATAAATTAGCTGACAGGGCACCCGCGGGACCCTATTAATTTACTCAGAAATGCTGAAGTCATAACAAAGCTGGCTGAAGACTTTGACAGATGAATTGCATGCAGAACTCTTACACTCTGCAAACACAAGGTATATAGTGTTCCCTCGTGAATATGCTTGATATGGTTTAATACGAATAATTTAAAACGTCCCGAATAAACAGGAACTTAGTGTGTTTTTTTTATTCCAGTCTTGTATTTTGGCCACATTTGTGGGGGGAAAAAAATCAAGTCTGATTTAATGCAAATTATCTGAGGTTTTTCCCCCCACTATAATTAAAATCATATTTTCCTGTTTCTGTGATTGACAGTAGCTGTTAAAACCCCGTAAAGCGCCCTCTGCATCCTCCACTAACCTGCCTTGGATGGTGTCTGCATATCAGCCACGTGTCAGAGGCCCTAACGCTGCGCGACGCCAGCAGAGGGGCATGCTGGGAAATGATGACTGGTGAGACGCTCAGTGTTGCCCATCAAAAGTGCCCCCCTGCTGGTTGATGGCTGTCAGGGCCCCTCAGATATTCACTCCACTTCAATCAGACAGGACAGCTATGCTGAGGTCCGCTCAGGTGAAATATCGGGAAAAAGGCTCTTTTAATATGGAATTTAATTCTAAGAATGCAAAATATAATTAATTCTTTGCACAAATGTTGACTCTCATTAAAGGTTTTTACGACAAACTGCACGTAACTGCATCTTTGACCAGCGGGCTGTGATTTCTTTTCGACAGACTCGTCACACTCACACTGTATAAAATGACTTACAGCATCCTGCTTTCTCAGAATTACACCGACAGGGGAACTCTCAGGGGGACCTTTAAACATTTCTGCCGCCTCGTGTTAGACGGCGTGTTCAGGTCATAACAGAAGATGCCTCAGGCTTAATGTTTTGGAAAAGAAGAGAGAGAGAGAGAGAGAGAGAGAGAGAAAAAAGGATCTTCGGGGTCGACCCTGGTGCCTTCAGATGAAGCCTGTGTATAATTAAAAATCCAGTCCCACAGTCCTTTTTCAGTCAGCTAGGAATGTCCTGGCTCTGCTCCTGGTTGGTCCTCCGACAGGCCCTCAGCTCCGCAGCGGTACTGTACCTGCAAGGCTGGGGACACGCAGCCCTCCACCACCTTTGGGGACAGCGATTGAGAGGCCTCTGACCTCTGGATATCTTTGATCTCCACACTTTGATCCTAAATAGATCCTTCAGTTTCATCTGGCTGACCCACCAAAGAAGACCCAGGACTCCTCAAGGTCTTCAGATCAGAAAAAAAAAAACCTTTACAAAAAAAAAAAGAAAAGGCTTCGCGTATCTCCTTACAATGAGATAGCATCAAGCCTGACATCAGTGACTGGCACTTCATAACTGACACATTCCAGAGACAACTGTTCTGCAAAGTGCTTCATCAAAAAGGTTTTTCTGAAATGAATATTACTCAAGAGTGTTTATAAAACATCTAAAGTGTGTGGGAAAAGAGCCTCAAGGCTAAAAAAAAAATTGCGCTTTAATCATTTTGACCAGAACAGATCTGTAGTAACACTGGATTAGTTACGGGATAAATTATATATAATTTAAATGTATTGAATTTTTTCAGCAGAATAATATCTTTGATGGAAGTATTTAATCTCAAAATGGGAAGAAAAAAACAAAACATTGCTGATCATGTACATTTAAAAGCTGACAGTAGAGGGCGATAAAGAAGTTTTATCTAATGTACCATACTGCCACTGGTTTTATTCAGTTATTTAAAAAAAAAAAAAAAAAAAACCCACAAAGCTCCTATTTCTATTACTCAAACTCTAGAGACGCAGTAACCTAATACACATTTTTTCCATCATAAATTGAATTTAATATTGTAGATCGTTGAAGAAACACACTCACTTGTCCTTAATTAGTATGGCATCACCCGGAACCTTTATTAAATGATCAGTAACGTAACGGACTCTTTTAGTATGGGCACAGGTGGAGAGTCATCAGGGTAAGTTATTTGAAACAAACCGCCAAACATTTAAAATATTTAGCAAAAACACGTCTAATCTACTGTTTTAAAACATGTTTGAGTACTTAAATGTTCCAAGCTGGCAAAATACAATCAAATCTATGCTCATTTAACTTTAACTCTGTAATCTGTAAGACCATCGAATGTGAATGTTTCTGTCTCAAAGTTTGAAGTTGTTTATGTACATGACTGTAGCTTGTGTTGTTGCTAAATATCCCACTAAAACCAGTATAATAACCACCACCAGTTCCATTACTCAGAAGTAAAATGACTTAATTGCGCCAGGCGGGTTTAGGGTTGCATAACATTTGTTGGCGTAAGTAATTTTTCCTTATTTTAGAAGCAAATTGCATTAATCTAATGGACTTCCTGAAATCATCTTGAGGACAGGAGAGGCCTTCGGGTAAAGGGTGGAACGCAACAGGATAGAACATAAACTGCATTTGTGCCTCAATAAGCTGCAAAAAAAAATAAAATCTGAGGATAGTTTCAGCATGTGAGATCACTGGCGTTGGTTTCTGATGTTGGCATCTCCGTCTTCAGCATTCCACCATCATCACATCACTGCTGCTGCTCCGACCATTAGAAGCTCGTCCCGCAGATATTTTCCAGGAATGACCCGTGATGGGTGGTCAGAAAAGCAGAGATATAATCATTCACCATCGGCCAGTGTGTTTGAAAAACATGGCACGCGGCTGCAGTCATCCGTCTGTCATGGTACGCTTGGTATCACGGAAAAACCATCGGCGCTGAGGCTGCCATCAGTCTGCTCCTGCAGCCATTCGAAACAATACGCTCCAATAGGATGTCTGGAATAATATTATTGTGAGGATTTTTAAAAGGGCCCAGACAGATGCAAAATAATACCCCTCAAAATAAAAGATCCTCTCCAGCCATCCCTTTCTCTCCGCAGATTTGTTTTAAAGGAAAATATATTAGGCATGAAAAAGTACATATTATTCTTTTGGTATGTAACTCTTAAATTGGCCCTTTATTAAGACGGGAGGGAGTGGCTCCCCCAGATCAAGATGAGCCCGCTCCTCCTCCCCAATTACCTGTCCGTCCTCACTTCAGCCGTCCTGATAACCTGACCATGAATCAGACCTTCAGTGCGTCTCCGTCTTAATGACTTCCTCAAGGTCGGGGGTCAGCATCCCATCACTCATTAAGGCCTAGTTCATTAGCTTGTTGGGGGGGGGTCAGTGTTCCACAATGATCATTTTCTTTAAAGATTGACAGGTTTTCTGAATTCCAGGTTATTTTTCAGTGTCCGAGTTTGCGTCATATTCAGTATTTCCACGGATCCTTCTGCACCGAGTCGGTTTCTTCACATTTTAGCATCATTTTATGTATCAAGAGGTTTGATGACGGGGTTTCTGTATCTGTTTCCTGCCTCAGAAGTGCTTCTTTTCAACTGCCATGACTCATGTTCTCCTGTGAATGCGTTTCATTTGAGCTGCAGCCTGCCGCTTTAACTGCGTCTGTGTTTGTGCACAAGCTGCTTTCGATGACACATTTGTGTCAGGAAGTGTGTCTGGTCATTGAGCGCTATTCAGAAACACAAAGGCCGCACAGTATTTACATCAACGACGACATTAAAAGGCTGCAACAATGTAGCTCGGCGCTGCGGGGTGAGTCAACAGAGCCACGGTACGACGAGTCTGAATCCAAAATTAATTTGCCCCCATAGACTCCAGCAGGCTGGGAGAAAAGAGCTGCCGATTGTGTTTTGTTTTTGCCTCCAGCTTCACAAATAGTGGCACAAAGTATCCTTTCTGTGCTGTTTCCTTCCACTCTGATTGGACTAATTGGGACCTGTTGACAGCGAATCCCATCCGTGCAGGAACGGGCCAATCAGGACGCAGCATCTGTCATCCCCGGCACACAGAGCTTCCACTCTTTCTCATAAAGGCCTTTGTCTTTGTGACCTCATCGACCTTCAGCAGGTTTTTTTTTTTTTTTTTAAATTCTAGACACCCTGAATATTTGTCCCAAAACAGGATATGAAATCTGTTGTTTTCCCTGAAGTTGCTGTAGAGATGAAAGGTGGAATATCAGTGACTCACTCTTTCATCCCAACTGTGCAGGGAAGTACAACCAAGCAGTTTTATTCAGAAACTTTTCCACCAAGTCCAGAGTGCTGCACATGTTTGACAGAAAAATCATTTGCTCTTTTAAAGTGACTGAAATCAAGGCTGTCATAAATGAACATTTATGTAATTTAGTCTTTGGACTTCAGCAGCTCTTCGTTTAAGCTGGCAACCAACCCGAGATTCCCGTTGAGCAGTTTACTGCACGTTTGCAGAAAAGGTTGCAATGCAGAGATGAAAGGCAGACGAGGAAAAGTGCAACGAGCGACATCCCAAGATGATGCTTTCCGTTCTGAAGGAGTTTTCTTCTGCAGTCATCTGAGGGCCAGATTCATCCACCTGGGCTCACATGGTGACGACGGCAAATCATTTATCTCCCCTTTAGTAGAAAAGAAGTGATGTGAAACCTCCGAGGGAGGAGAACTTCAGTCAGAAGTGACCTGTCTGAGCTCTGGGAACGCAGCTCTGGATTCATCCTCATGAAGAGGTTTTTCCTCTCTGAGGCGACAAAGCGCAACAGCACCTTTTTTGCTCCCGCAGTTGAGACAAGCGAAGCTGGCGGACGAGTGGAACCGAGGACGCCACGGAGCCGTGAGAGCTCCTCGTCTGTCAGCGCCATTATGGGGCTCTCATATCTTGGCTTGCACCTGTCTTTGGCAGTTTGGGATTTTTGGAGCTGAGGAGAAGCCCGGGGATCCCCATTCACGTAGGATGATCGACAGGGCCGCAGCCAGAAGTAAAGGCAGCTGTGATGAGAGAGAAAGAAAGGAGTGTGTACCCGTGTCCCCTTTGTGCTTTTAACCACCTCCCCTCTTGTCTTCCACAGCCGTGTCCACACAATAGAGTCCTAACAGGAGCTGTCAGCAGACAACGCTACTGTGACCACTGTGGCCACTGGGGTTAGCCTGGATCACATTAGCTCTGTTTGCATGGCACTGAAAGGCGCTCAGATACAGTTAAAGCAAGTTTTCTAGTGTTTTCTAAAGAAGCCTTTCAACCTGATGTTTACCCAGAGCGGCGGGGAAGGTCGCGTCACGGCACGCTTTCGGTGCTCGCGGAGAATAAAGTCGTAGATGGGCGAAGTGTGCTGCCGGGGCGTCGAGGTTGGATCAATATAGTCACGCGATGACACGCCGATTTGCTGTGGCGAGAATCGTAGTGAATGTCTGTGATGAGAGATGGCAGCAGGTGAGTTGTTCTGACACCGTATCAACGTGCTGCTGCCTTCTTTCCAAGTGTTTGTCCCCCTGCTGCCAGTGCGTCCTTACATTTGCAGGCCTGTTTGCGCTGTGCTTGTGAAGCTGATCCTCTTTGTGGGGTTTGTGACTTACTGCAGCTGGAGCAGCCATTTGTTTGATTTTGTTACCTGACCACGATTGGACATGTGTGGAAGAGAATATGAAAATTGTTACCGGTGTGTGTACAGGAAGCAGTTAAACTTATATTTCTGCAGATGTTTATAACCTTTACTCTTCCAGAACTGGAACAACTTTGACCCGCGTTAGTTTGCTGTGAGAAAACAACTTTTCTGATGCATAATAAATTAATTTTCAGGCAGATCATTCACTTTCTCATCATGTGCAAAATTAAGCCAATTTTTCACTATATCACCTTTTTATCAAAGGATAAATGGTGGTTGATAAATACCACAGAAAAAAAAGAATATTTGCCTGTTTTCTTAATCTTTTCATTAAAATACCTGGGATATACACTACAAATACAGAATAACAATACAAATAAAAGCTTGTTATCTGATCCACACAAGTTGGTCCAAAGCTGAGCTGAGGCGCGTAAAGTGTTGTACAGCTATCTGACCGTTAGATGGCAGTAATGCACAGCAGAGGCTTCTGGTGTCCTGTAAAGCAGCAAAGTTCTGCATCCTGGACAGAGCAGTCAGCTGTGTGTGTGTGTGTGTGTGTGTGTGTGTCCACTTCAGTGTTTTAGATATTAAAGTAAATCCCCTCCCTGCCCCTGCTTACAGTCTGGGAATGTTCTTTTTTTTTTTTTTTTTCTTCACAACCCACAAATGATTTGCAGCCATTGTGTCTCATTGGGAAGTTTAGGATTAAAATGCCTGAAAATTGAAAAAGGTATACATGACGGTTTACCTGTCAGGCATGGACTTCCTGCCTCCCCTGCTTTTTATTTGGACCATCCAGGCAGAGAATCAAATGGAGGGATCTGGAAACTTTGGAGCTTTGGTGCTGGATTTACTGTAAGCGTAGGATCCAAACCTCAAAGTCCAAGCCACCAGTAAACAAACAAGCAAGTCAACAGAAGCATGTTTGACAGAAAGAATAACTGGCTGTGGTAGCTGACTGCAGTGGCCGTGTTGTGGTTCGCCTTTTATCTGCAACACAGACCAGAGCGCGTTCAGTCTGCGTGCACATCCAACCTCTGGGTGACGCTTTCGTTTCCAGCCACCTTCGCAAACTTTAAGATCAGGAAAACTCATAACTAAATGATTGTGCTTGTATGGGGATCCAGGACGAGAGCGTGTGTACTTTTGGATAACTATTTGATAAATGTTGCCTCAGATGTTGGATTAATTCCTGATAGCAGAACCCTTCTGGCATAAGTTGAGGGCAAAAAGGCACAATTGTCATGTTTTGTTGATGCTGGCAGCCGGCTCAAAGTTCTTAAGATTTGTTTGGGGTTTTTTTGTTTGTTTTTTTTTTTTTTTTTTAAACTGATTCTGTTGGAAAAGTTTATGTGAGCAAAGCTGAGTTGAGTCTTTGTGTCTTCTTGGATAAACCGGTTGCTTTCCACATCCGCCAGTGAAGCAACAGTGGGTTAATTCCAACAGAAGGAAGGAATAATGCTTGTGGTCGTGTGTGCAGGCGTGTTCTGTGGCCTTGTGTCACTTGTTGATATCAAACCCAAAGACCCCTTTTGAGAGGGAAGAGAGTCGACCTGAGTGGACGAGATGTTTCTCAGATCTGCCAAGAAATGATTTGAACAGAGTTCTGGAGCCACTGGTGGAATGAAACGGGACACAAAGGCACCTGACAGGACAGGTACGGGTCGGTGTGACTGTCGGCGTGTGAGGACAAAGGGGTTCGATGGCACCCTCCGCTGAGCCGCAGAATGTCCTGGCAAGCTAAATAAATGATAGATTAATCCGCCTTTTCTCCGGGCGAGCTGACAGACTCACTTTCTGACGGGCATTTTGCAAGATGAAACAGTCTGATAGCATCCAGCCACTCTGGCATTTGAGAGTTCCTACCCGAAACTTACTGAGCTTTCTGCCATTTTCTCTTTTTCTGCTCATGTGCAGTTCATAATTCAAAATATGGGGAAAAATACCTCCATCATGCGGCGAAGTGCCGGTTTAAAATAACCTGCAGTGAAGACACCAAGTATTCCAAAATTGCACAAAGGTTAAGAAATAGTACTCGAGTTACATTCCTCCGCTGTGATCCAGATAATATCTGTGTAAGACCTGGGAGTCTCGGCGCGTACGAGTCGTGGCAGGTGTCAGGGGAGCTCCCGAGCGGGCAGCGGCGGCGTCTTATCAGGCGGGGCCTCGCGCTGTCAGCACGTGGCGCGTTGAGTCTGCTGAGTAACCATGACAACGACCAGGCGTCCCCACGCACGTACAGTATCTCCCCACCTGGGTGCAAAAGCACCAGCTCAAGCCCTAAATTAATGCACAACACGAGCTCCTCTGACGAATGTTGTGTCAAATATGCTGATTTAAATCTCTATTATGTAACCATGTGATAGATCACTAATAAAAAGCACCAGTATTTGTAGCTTTGTTTGTATTCGCCACGCTGATTCTGCATACATGCAGTTTATTGGGTTCATGTGGGCTGGTGAGCAAAGATGGAACAGACGATAACTAGTAATTATAAAAGCATGTTGAGCAACATGCCGACGGGCAGCAAACATGTCATTTAGATGATCAGCAGAGGTGGGAAAAACACATGTTACAAGCTGAATTCCAGCAGTGGATAGCGAGCAGAGCCGCTGCACGGTCCACTACAACATGTGTGCTCCCCATCTGGGAAGCACGCTCACTGTAATCAGCACGGGCGCTGACGCGGTGCTCCCCGGCCCAACCGCTCATTTGGAGGCATCCTGGAGGAAGCCGGTTTCAGCTGGATGCCGGAGCCACCCGCTGCTCGGCTCGAGCGCCGCTTCCTGTTGAGTGTGACCTCTGTCACCGGACCTCAGAGAGCGCCAGCGCGCCCAAACGCAGCACGCACACGCATGTGCGGGGTCCCACGCACCGAAAACGTGCAGCTGAAAGCAAACCTGCAGCCTTTGTGGCCCGCAGCAGTTGAGGAACAAACATTCCCACAATCATCCAGGCAGAGGAGCTTTTTCTGATTGGACGGCGGTGATTTTCTTCCTTCCCTGAGCTGTTGTGGTCTGCCGGGTTTGACCGAAGATGCCGGGTCAGTCGGAGGCGGATGAAGAAATCGGTGATTGTAGACTTTAAAATCGAGAGAGGAATGCAGAAGTCAGAGGAGATTCGGGAGCGAGCGAGGGAAGAAAGTGTCGCCCCCTCCACACAAGTAAACACACTGGAAGGATTTGGCAGGAGAAGCTCTGGAGCTCCATTTGCTGCAGAGGAAAATCCAGCTGAATGCAGACGAAAGCTTTGGTCCAAGCCCAGGAAAGCGCGGCCATCAGCAGAGATGAAACGCTGGCTGGAGATCCAGCAGTCCTGCACAGCTGAATGTTGCAGCGATGAGAGGATTTTTAGCCGTCGGGGGGGGGGTGCATGAGAGCAAACCGGGGCTGCTGCAGTAATGACTCAGCCTTCCCCCCCTCCTCAATAATTCAGCCTAGATTTTTCTCTTAAGCCGTTCTGCCTATAAAGCAGCGTTCATACGTGTGGTAAGACAACGTAATGAGCTCATCCTTGGATTATACACAGTGTTAATGACTTGGACGGACCCAGAGACCCCCTAAATCAGAGCAGCCATGCTGATATGCCAAGGCCCCAGGAGACAGAGTGTCACTGTTCACCAGCCCTGACAAATTGGGACAGGTGGAGACATTTCTCGGGCTTTGTCTCCCTCCCCACCCCAACACCATTCTGAAACTGGATCACGGCCTGCGAGTCATGCGCCGCCATTCCTCATAACTCAATACAAGCGTTGCTTGAAGCCCAGTTGCTTAGCAACCAAATGTTTTGGCGCAGTGCTTTACTTTTTGGCTTTGCTGTCTCTCTTACCCCACTACCCGCCACACCCGCTCATTCATACACACTCAACTATCCCAGGAATTGCATCACTGAAATGCATTCAATACCTCAGGTGGATCATATAAGACCTCCCTGTTTTTTGTTTTTTGCACTGCAGAGCGCATTCTGAATTCCACTCACTTCTTTTCTTCTGCTCCTCCAGTTCCTCCATCTTCTCCACTGACTAAGCTTTGAGTGCTCCTTGTGTCTGGTGAGGACTAGTTGTTCCATTAGCATTCCTACTGGTTAGAAACCAGTTTGAATGCTAAACCGTTTTGTCATTCGACTTCCTCAAGGAGTTGAAAGTACTTTTTAAAAGTGCACAGCGAAGCAGCAGATGATGGACAACGGAAGCTCAGTGGGAATTGTCTGGCTGTGGAAAACAGGGTTTTTTTCAGTGGTGTAATCCACCTTGTATCTTTTAAATTTCTTATCTTCCTTTGGAGTTGAGAGTTGATGGAGTCTGCAGGTCCTGCATGATAAACTCTTGTCTTTTACCGTCTCACATTGAAGTACCCAAGAATTGTTTTGTGATGCTCTGTTATATTAATAATTCTGCCCTAATTTACGGTGTACCCCAAGTTGTGCCTGGAATAAAGGGGTGTCAGTTGGGTGCACCGTGGGGATGATGTTGTGCCATGAGGATGAGGTCAGAAGGAAATGGATCCATCCATTAGGGGTTATAATGAGAGGGAGCAGCTGCCTGCCTTTGGGTTCGACAGCACACAGATGTGAGGGAGCCTGGGGGGGGGGGAGCAGTCGGCCCACTACCGTGACCTCATTCTCAGAGCCAGAACCTTCCACTGCTCAACCATGCCTTCACCTCACCTGAATCCACTCCAGCAGAACCTTCCATGCCGCTCTGCCCCGATGTTGCTTTGTTAAACTCCGGGCGACCTGCAAGGGGCACGACGTGCCAAGCACTGAGCTCAGCACCAGCGCTGCCATCGCTGCAAAGGCAAATATCCACAAGGGTGGTTGAATTCGTACAGCTTCAGCAGGGGTAAATGAAGCGCACAGTACGTTAAATCTTCCGTATGTTTTCCTTTGATGCGAAGAGGTCACCAGAAGTGTGACTCACTGCGAATTCTTGATCTGCAAACTTTCTGGAACCAGAGCGTTTAGTGGGGATAACAGCAAGGGGCTAATGTTTCCTTGGCAGAAGATACAGAAGCAGCCAGTAGGAGAGCCACTGTGAGAAAAGGCTTTGACTAATTAATGGGTCGCAGAGCAGCTACTGAAGCAGGTGGGTTTGATGTCACTTTCACCCTGAACTCCTGGACTTTGATGCTAAGCTAACCACTTCTCGGGCTGGAAGAACTTGCTTGATAATCTGCTCCGTTATTTGGATTGTTTATCAATGGATTGGGTGGGCGCGGCATAGCATCTTCGTGTAAGATGCTTTACAAGCATCCAACCAAAAACAGCTGACTACAAACCTGCTGAAGTCCCTGGTGGTGCTAACATCGATTATTGCTAATGGTGCTGGAGTACGCTGCTGGGGAATATGTGCTCTTTCTTGTGAGGTAATTCCCAACTTTTTGCCAACTAGCACCGGTTAGCATTCAGATATAGTATAACATGAACTATATGATGTGACAGAGAGTGAACTGTGTTGTTTTAGGAATTCCGTTTTTTAAGGATTTTCCCTGTGTTTTAGTTGCAAGACGATCCAGTAATGGTTTGGATCCTGAACGGAGTGTGATGTCACACTCCTTCTCCAAGTGTGTGTGCTGTAATCTGAGCTCCTCTAGTATTTGTTTTGGTAGGCAGGCTGACCGAATGTTTATGTGCACATTCAGTACATGCTTGCCTTCTAAGAAAAGTATATTGAAATCCATTTCTAAGTGACTTGATTACCATCGTCTGACAATAAACATTACTTGACATATTGTTGTGAACGCTTCAAATATTAAATTCAGAGGTTTTTGAATGGAAATAGAACCAAGATGTTGTGATTTTTACCGCTACTTCCATGCAACATTCAGTAAAGACTACAGAAAGACAGATTTCCATATTGATATTGTATAACTTTATTTGGTCGCCATTTTTGAAATTGATCCTTTTTTTATACCACGAAAAAGACACTTGTATGTTGCCGGATAGCAGTTGCTTGGCAACATCACCACTGAAAAGAGACAAGCTGAGGTAGAAGATAGCAGAAAGCAGTGCTTGGTCATTGAATACTTCAGTGTTTACTCTAAGCCTTGTGCTGGATTGACATGTCCAACCTCCTCCAGGGAGTTTTTTCACTCTGACATGTGCGATGAGGAAACCTAACCCTCAGCCGATGTCTCCCAAACAGGAATTTTCACTTCTCTTCTTTATAATCCTGTAACCCCCGCTGCTTTTAAACTTCGGTGTGCGTGCATGCGTGCCTGCAGCCTACTGCTCAGTTTAAGAATGCAAGAATGAAAGGCAGGCAGCCGACCAATCAGCATGGAGCTGAGCGATGACTAGACGCGGGACTTTGTGACCTTACAGGTGACTCGTGCGAAGATGCCAGAATTTTGTTTTCCGAGCTACAGCAGAGTGAGCACGTTCCAGATTAGATGTTTAATTCTGAGACGTGAACATCATCATTCATTCGCTGGACGCCATCTATGCTAACGAAGTGGGAACGCTTATATAAACCACTGCAAAAAACGTTCAGTTTTCCTTTGGCTGAAACTTATTCTGTTTATTTAATTTAGAAAAAAGACAGTTTTGAACCAGGTAAAGGTAAAAACATTCAACTGGAAACAAAACAGGCTTTTACTTATTTATCTGGAACCTCATAAGTCCTGCTCAGTATGCACTTCGTCTTTGCCATACAGGTTTATTTGCAGAGTCTGTGTAGTTACATTCGGCCTGTAATCACATAAAAGTCATATTTGCTCCAGACGCCATTTATCTCGGGGTCAGAGACCTTGAAAAGACAACTGTGATTTGGCAGCAGGGCGAGTAAATCCATCCCTCACATCTGCCTGGGCTGGCAAGAGCTTACGATACAGTTCAAATGTAAAAGCACACACACACACACACGCACACGGAGGTTGCCAGTAGAAAACTCAGTTAGGAAGAAAATAGCACAAAGCCAAGTTGTTGTTGCTGATAGATTTATTTCTTGTAAAGGCACCGTTAACACTCACGGTGTCAAGAAATGAAGAAAACACACACACACACACACACAGAGAGTAATTACTATAGTCTAGCAATGTGCAATTTAATTCCAAACACTACGCTGGGCTTTAAAGGCATGTCCAGCACTTGCTTCAGGAAGTGAAAATTACACGGCAGGTTGAAAAAACAGGTGAGCGTCTGTTTTTCGGGGCCCCTCTGCTGACTGTCATCACAGAGCCCCTCGGTCGGCTCAGCGTGGCACCAAACCGCCACCGTTTGGGCCGACGTGGTCGACGTGTAGCTTTTCCGCAGGTTACAGTCCGCCGCTGACTGGTGGCGTCCAACGTCTGTCCAGAATCAGTCGCTTCCCAGCTCATCTCAGGGGCGGAGCATCAGTAAAGATAAACTTCAGACGGGTCACAACATGTCTTTCTACCACCTGGATGGCCTTTCTCACCCTGATTCCTTTTAATAATAACAACAACAACCCAATTAATGGGTTTAATTAACGGATGAAAGGAACTCTGAGGAAGGCCGCTGCAGTGGAACGCCAACCTGCCATCTCTTTAACCACCCTGGCAAACTGGCAAAAATCAAACCAGGCTGCATGTCTGCATTTGAACACAGACGTGGTTTTCCTTTCAGACTTTAATGTCAACAGAGCGCAGAAGGAGCTCCCGTTGATTTTTTGGATAATAGCAGCCTTTTGCCGAGGGACCAATTCATTAAGGCCCTCGCATCATCAAAGTGTCAAACGTTATTTATGAAAGCTGCGAAACGCCTGCAGACAGCACAATTCCACACATGTTTATCACATGGAAACACAGCGGAGACGGGGAACGTGTGAAGACAGCGATCGTGAAACTATTACTTTGTGGAGCTGGCTCTCGCTCCTCTCTCTCCTGTAGATAATTGCTGTTTTGTCTTGACTATGTGCGCTGTTATTTATTTGCACAGGAACTGAGACGGTTTCCCTCGGGGCATGACCTTATTTTCTGCCTGGATGTCTTCCTGGTGTAACAGACACAGTGATGTTATTCTCGGCTCACTTGAGAATTGTAATAACAATAAAACTTGAAAATGGCACCCTCAGACAAAAAAACACATGAAAGTCTTTGGCGAGAGTCGGAGGAGGGTTAGCGCCCTGCAGGGTCCATGGCCGCTATTCAGAATGGAGCCTGGCGTCGGGATGGGAAGCACCGAGCAGACAACAGCAACAGTTGTTATAGCTGGTGTGAAGTTTGGATCATGAGCTCAGGGCCTCTTGCGTATCTGTTGTCTGTTGAACTAGCAAATCATTTTATTGACACGATCGATAGCCACAAAGTTCTGCTCAAACATGTTGCATTGTTTCGCAACTAGCTAGTAATTCTAAACTGATTTTAATATAACCAAAAATGGCGCTGGAAGAGTCACCTGTGAGACGAGAATTACTTAAAAAGACATAAAAACATCTTTAAAACCCTGTTTTAGAAGAACATACTGCATGTTTCTGTCTGTGGAGGAGTTTCTTCCTTTACTGCAGCCGACCACCAGGAGGCGATGAGGATGCTTTGGCCTCAAAACTATGAGGTTTGTGTCTTTAAATCAGCTCAGCTGCTGCTGTGAATCCTAAATGAAAGATTTCCTGATATCAAACAGCTGCAGGCGACGCCCTGAACGCCTCATGGTGCCGACACAGAGGGCCCGCACCGAGAAACCTGGTCCGTGTTTAAATACCTTCGACGTGCCAGAGTTTGCACGGTGTGTTTCCCAAACAATGCATAAATCACACAAGGCTCAAGTTGGGCAACATTCATTAATGCAAACCGTGGAGCTGTTTAGTTTCCTGCAGGATTTATCATCATCAAAGCTGCTGTGGTTGACGGCTTCAGCTGAACGCTGGCTCATGCACCTTTACCGCACCTCTCTTAGCGTCTCGGCGGAACAGTTCCTCCACGAGCTGCTTCGGTTGACATTTAACAGGCAAATTGGTGCCTCCCGCGGAAGACTTCCCTGAATTTGCAAATCTCGTTCAAAACGTTGTTGTTTCACATTTAATCTGATCCTGACGAATGTGTGACGCCGATCATTTGTTGTGCAGTGAGGGAGGGCGAGAACGGGAGCGGGTCCACTGTAAATATGGAACCCAGCCTCTTGTTTTCACGTTGGTGGGGTTATAGACTGACGGAGACCACCTGGGCCGGAGGTTCCTAATGAGAGGAGAGGTGTGGGCTCATCGCTCTCACGTGTTATGTGCTGTGACATCAAAATGGAAATAATTCATATTTACAGAGTGAGGTGAGAACTTCCACATGGCCCAAGGCTCCCTGCTACGCTGCTACTCTCACTGCTGCGTTTAATCCCCACTTGAAGTCGTTGTAGCCTTGAGAGAGAACACGCAGGTTGGTTTCCGTCATGTGTGGGATTAGTACTGATGTCTTGTCTGCTTCTGGTGACACTTTTGTAGTTTTCTTCAGTTTTGGTGTTAAAACAAGTGTTTTTTTCCTAATTATGAGCTTCTGCCTATTGATACTTTAAGCTTCTGTTTCCAGTCTCTTCTCCTCATGTTGGTTGCCAGATTTAACAATGCTGCATTAATCTATTCTTTCAAAGCTCTGATCATTCTGTTATTTTTTTTAGAAACCTCTCACCTTTAATATGTTCTTAAAATTGTCCTTTTTCATTTTCACCTGGTTAGATCCGGTCTTGCTCAGGTACGGAGGAGTGTTGGGAATACCTGGGCTCAGGTGTCAGCAGAGCTATATTTGAGAGTGTTTTATGGCTGCAGATTATTTCCATCACAGCTAAGAATGCAGCCTCAAAACGTGTCCTTTCTTTCCTCGGCCTTGTAGTCGGAATCATACTTCATCAGGCAGACAAGTGAAAACAGAGAGACGTGTATGTTCCTTCACTACGCCTGAAGCTTTTTTTACTTTGACCCTCTCCCCTCTCCATCTATTTCACCCTCTCTCTCTCTCTCTCTCTCTCTCTCGGGGGGAAGGGGGGGGGTCCTCATGGCATCACCCATACCTGAGCTCAAAACGCTCAAAGGATGATAGCTAGCCTCCACGTTGTCGAGACAGTGCTGGGGTGAGGAGAAATGAGGTAAATATCAATGGCGGTGGTCTCACATAGCCCATTAGTCAATGTCTGCAAGCTGGCTGTCTGAAGCCGCCCCGGGGTTTCCACCACCACTGTCCTCCCCGAGAATCGTACCCAGGCAGAAATAAAGCAACCTGAGCCACGCATAAATCATTAGAAACATTTGTTACCTCGGGTAATTGTGCTTCATTCATCTTTGGGGCTTTTTTTTTTTCCATTTGTCAGCTCCCAGAGGCTGCTGGGTGTCAACTGTACAGATCTGGGCTGTTAGCCTGGGCGTGCCTCTCCAGAACCGCAGGAAGCAGTGATGGAGTACTACCGATAACATGCAACTATGCTACTTCTCAGCCCTTATCTGCAAATCTAACTGTGACACAAGCATGTGCAGCAGAACAAATATTTAGCAATGGGTCAACTCAGAGTCTCCTCAACTTTTTGTTTTTTTTGTAAAGCTAAATTTCTTCCCATTTTCCATAATTCTGGACTAAGGACGAGGAAAAAGAGGTTTGGCTGATATTTCTAGGTAACAGGAGTAAGCACGGCTGAAAACCCAAATGATCTGATTGTTTCCAGCTGCTGTAACAGCAGCATCTGTTTGCACATGTCATTGTTCCATCTGTGTTTCAGTCCCATTTCTGTTTTTAAGAGAACGTGACTGCCTGCTGTTGAGACATTTGACCCCCGCATAGTAAAAAGTGAAGGCATCAGCTGGATTTTTCAGATTATTCCAAAAAGTGAAACAAAGTCTCCATCTACACCTGACACCCCTGATCTCGGCTTCCTTCTATTTTCTCTTGGATTCGCACAAACAGCACCGTTAGCGGTGAAACCCTGTCTCTCACGCCCGTTTGTGCCTGAGATGTAAACTGGTGCTCAAACACAGCTGAATGGGGCCAGACTGGAAGTCTTCTGTGATCAGCTCCCTAGGAAGACGTCCGTTAACACCAATTGTGCTGTTTGCCCTGAAACCTGCTCGCAGCCGTAGCGCTCCACCTCTGTTTGCCTTGCAGGTGCATACACACTAATGAACGAGAGGCACAAACAGCACTTAATGAAGCAGTCAGGTGTCATTTGCTGCTGCAGGATAGGACCACGGACAGCACTACACTCTTCCTCTATGTGGAGAAGATCTATTTTAGATGCCCAAGCCGTTCATGGAAGGTGCAGGTTAATCTGTTCAGCACGTAGAGATGGACAATGACGGGCAGAATGGTGGAGGAGGAAAAGAAAGGCAAATAAGGAGGGGAGAGCGACACTGAGGTGTGTTTTTGCCTCTTTTGAAGATCAGGCCCACGAACGGCTGGGTGGCCGCGGCTGACAGGTGAGGACGTCTTTTATCAGCAGGTGTTCGGAAGCCAGCGGAGAGATGAGGACAGATAAGGCGAGCAGGCATCACAGTCAACCCTACAAAGCAATCACAGTGGAGGCAAACGGGTAACCGCAGCCACATTCTCCGGCTGCAAACAGTCTTTCACCACTTCCAGTCTCACGTGCCCCCCCCCCCCTTCCCAAACACACACACACACCCAACACAACACAACACAACACACGCTTATTGCTGTCAGAATCTGATGAAAGCAGATGCAGC
>BJFM01000047.1:158126-180641 GCA_016586285.1 Arothron firmamentum
CATTCCCCCCCCCCCCCCCCCCCGTTAAGATTTAGGCAGCTCAATACGTGTGCAGATGATCCAGGACTAAGCTTCGTGTTTGCACGCCAGACGGGCACCTTCACTGTCATGAGAGGTCCGAGCTGACCCTTGTTTTGACCCCTGCATCATCCCAGGGGAAACTGGGTTATCTCATAGAGAACAGGTAGGGGGGGGGGAGGGGAGCATCCTGCTTCTAAACTTGGAAGAGGAAGCTAATCCAGGGTCACAGATGGCCATGGTGATGAGTGAACCTTCACATGGGGTGCAGAGTATCCAACGGGGGTTCTCTCCAACTCCTCCTTCATTAAAACTCTGCACCTGGGTCTCACAGTGGTCCTCTGGGAAGCTGCTCATGGCCAGCGCCAGTCAGAGCCCTTAAATCTGTCCCCAGCCTCTTCCTCACAGCCCACTTAACCCTCCTTCCGCTTTCGCCTCCCAATGTTTTTTTATCAAGCTCTGAGCCAGTGTTACTCAGGGTGTAAGAACAGAAGAACACTTTATTAATTCCACAGAGGGGAAATTCTTTATTTCACACAAGATACGTGAACATTGAATAAACACATGCAAACATTAAGGGACGCTCTGAATACGCCCCAGCGTCTCTTCTTCTACAGCTCACCTTCCAATCATCTGCCGCCGGGCCTTGAACCAGAAACCCTCTGACCCCAGGCTTTCCTGGGCTAGCAGGCCCCTGGAAGCATCTTCCCAGACAGTTTCCATTTATTGTGGTGAATGATATTCCTGATCACTGAACACCTTGTGTGAACTAACCGTAGCAGAGTCACACATTTGTCGGCAGATATTACTAACATGTCAGGTATGCAAAAACACAGTAGTTTCACTGCAGACTCATTTGTGTTTAATGTAATGATTTGTCCTAGTTAAATCATCCTTTCAGTCTCAATGAACCCAGAATAGCTCAGATTATATTCCATGTAAACTTGGCAAGTCCTCTGAAGGTGTGTTTGTGTGTGTGTGTGCGTGTGTGTTGTTTCAGCTATGACTACACATAGTTAGTTATTGAGTGATAAGATAAGCTGATTAATCACAAAGTGTGTATGTATGCAATGTGTGCATCACTTTTACACAAACAGTCAATATAGGCGTGATCAGAATAAACGCCTCAGTTTTAACACGAATCTGAAGATTCTGACAAAGACATCCCATATCTTTGTTCCAATCAGAGACCATGTACACACTCGCTCTGATCTTATCTTCCCGTGTGTGGTTAAATCTGTTTAAGTGTTTCATTATATGGATTTAACAAAGCGGCCCCGGTTTGCTGCCAGCACACTTCTCTTCTTGTGGCAAATGGAAAACCCGATGCTGAGAATCAGGAAGAGCAAGTCCTCCTGACTTCACATCAATCACGAGACGGGCGGTGTCGAGAGAATTCTTTATTTCAAAACAAATAGATTTCACGGTGCAGTAAAGTTATTTCGGTTTTCTTGGCAGTTGTCTAGTATTCCATTATATTATGCAATATTCAGATTGTGCTTTGCTCGTAGTTGAATGTCATCAGCGTGTTTACGCCTGGAATCCTCCACAGTCGGTGCTATGACCTTTTTTCTGACTGTTTTTGGTGCTGTTACCGCACTTAAGTGTGACGAAGTAATTTTTAATAAGAAGAACAACTTATTGTCTGTGCACAACAAATAATTAGAGATTTGTGTTTGCAGAGAGAAATTGAAAGAAAATACACACACTCACACACACACACACACACACACACACAGGTATGGGGCTGCACCCAAAGCACAGGAGTTTCACTACAGTTTATCTCTCAAACATAAATAGGCTCGGATTTCAGGCCTTGTGGGCTCCTAAACATATATGGAAGTTTACATCAGGCTGTGTGTCACTGCTGTTTACAGCCGGATGATTAATGAGGCTCTTTGGCGAGAGGAGACAGACAGCTCACGCAGTGTCGATGGCTTTCTGAGAGATGCGGAGAGGTCAGGCTACTGTTGCTCCACAATAATCACCAGCAAATTCATTAACAAAGATTATTTACAAAAACCAGGGATTAAAATAACACAGAGGTTTCACCTCCGTTATGACGCACGGGAACATTAGCGAAATTGTCCACTCGTAAGTTTATTGTCTTGTGGTTTTGCTGGATGTGGAAACTCACCATAATGCTTGTGAAAATGCCAGGCATAACTGCATGGGAGTAGGATAAACATGGTTTGCGTGCTGTCAAATAAAGCGACTGTAGCAGACTGTGGAAGATGGATGCCCCTCCGCTCTGTCTCTGTCAGACAGCCTTTTTGTTTGTGGACTTCACATGGAACAACTAGTCCGACTGGTATGGTTCCATTTTATTTAGACTGAGCGTGTGTATCAATGCCTGTGCACAACTTTTTTTCTCCCCCTCCGCATGGAGCGGCAGCACACGTGCACGCGTCACCGAGCCCTGACTGTGTATTCTCAAAACACAAACGTCTTGGGCAAATATGCCATTATGTCGGTATGGTGGCGTATTGTCAGTACAGATAGAAAGCAAGATAAGACCTCTGGTGCAGGAAGAAGCAAAGAAGTCGACTCTTGGATATGAAATATGAGGGCGCGTAGCTTTTCACGTGTGGGGCGGGTGACGTATCTTGCCCCAGGCTTTTGAAATGCAACACATTCTTATGAAATGAAAACAGAGCTAGAAACGTGTGATGAATGGTTGGCACAATGGAACGCTTTTGTTTTTCCTCCTTTTTCCAACCTGATTCTCCATTGGTCGGGTCTAACACGATTTTACTGGTATTTTTATTAATGCGGCGCGTAATGCCGTGAAACAATCCTATTTGAAAAGCATAGATGACCGTGGTTAAATGCTGGTGGTTACAGATTACCTGCAACCTGGCCTGGAGCAGAGTTCAGCCATGAGGGATCAGAGTCAGAGTTCAGATTAAGCACCGTCCACTTCAGGAACACAACCAGGGCCAATCATTGACCGATGCAGTTAATGAAAGCGCTCAGCATCCACTCACCTGCCAGTTATCTGTCTTTCTATTCACATGATAATACCTGGAGAAAACCGGAGTGTATCAGGCACATTTTTGGGTTGTGATGATCACGATTAAACTCCAGCCACCCTGTGATTAATCTGACTTTGAAGTGTTAAATAATGACATGGTCAGGTGTGGCTTTACCTCTGATGGGACAGGTGACTCTCTGGTCAATAAAGCACCATCACACTGCATGCATACATAAGCTAACCTTGGAGACTTTAAGGCCCTAAGCTAACGTGTCCCAGGATATTATCAGTTAAAAAAACCAATGTTAGCCAAGGGTCAACCTGACTGCAGTTACCAACCCCATACAACAAACGGAGAAGAGGCGTGGAGTGAGAGGAGGAGCGGGCACCAATTCATTCCAGATATGTCCAGCATCAAATGCTGGGCAGGAGGTGGCCCTGGCCCAAGTACCAGACGACCACCCCAAAGTCACCCTGCGGTCCCGCTGAAGACAAATGGCTCAGCAGCTTCACCGAAAAATGGATCTGATTACACTGACACACAGAATAACTGGATCTTTCCCTGCCCTGTGTTTGAAAATGTTCATTTGCACACTGCCTACTTCCAAATATGTGAGGAATTTCAACAAAGAGGGAAGGAACAAAAAAATCAAATCAATCTAAAATGATTTGTGTGCTTTGGCTGAGCTAGAAGAGCGTTTTTTTTTTTTTATTGTGTGTGTGTGTGTGAGAGAGAGAGAGACGGAAAAGGAGGTCTAAGGGTGGGAGTGTGGTGTTTATTAGTTTCTGCCAAGCCGGTCAGAGAAGCAAACACAAGCAGAGTGAAACCTGATCGACTGGCACAGGGCCGGGACCAGCGGCGACAGAGGGCAGCGTCAGGGGAGAAACACCGACAAACACACATAATTCAACAAAACAGGTCTCCAGATAATATCAGGACACCTTAAAAACACACGTATGCGAATTAAGTCAGCTCAAAAGTTGACTAATGTCTGAGCGAGTCTGATGGAAGGGCCACTGAAGCATCTGCTGGGATGAAGGGAGCTTTTCTGATTGAAGTTGGCTAATTCTATCCTGCTTGATCCCATCCCACTTCACTTCTATCAGACACACACTGGCCCAGCAGGAAAATCCCTCTGTGGCCAGCCATTTCTTTTTAACTTGATATGCTTGTGAATCACCCCCAGTGCTGCAGCGCTGCTGCACTAATGAACACGGGCCCACAGACAGAGCTGTCCGTGTGCCGCCATTCTCCCATCACGCTGGAAAACAGGATCCAGCTGCCCACCACCCTGTCATTACGGGAAAAAAACACCCCGCTCTCCCCTCCACCCGTCTCGTCCCCCTGACCACATCTCATGCTCGCCGGTTGTGCCTCCTGCTGCCAATCTTAGTCAGGATTTAACCTTCTGTGACCTGCCTTCATCTCGGCCCCCCACCCCAGCTGGACCGGTAACCTGCATCACATGTTGCTCATTTTCACAGTCTGACCAACTGCGCTTCATGAAAATGCATCTCTCGGTTGCTCAACGATGCCTTCGAGGCGCGGTACTGATTGTTGTCTTTTGTTTATGAAATCCTGGCTACTTATGCTAGAACGCTGATAAATCTGCAGCCACAGTCTTGGATCTGTATCTGAGCCAGACAGACGTATAAATCTGAGCGCGTTGTTGACAGAGTGCGTCCGAGATTCGAGAGGATGGGACGGCATGACGGTCCAATCTGATAAACTCATCAAAGTGGCGCGATTGTGCCGAGTGTGAGTCTTGGCGGTGGATGGCACAAGTGAAATGGTGCATGGACAGGGACAAAGGCACACACACACAGACGCACACAGATGCCCACTTGATACCTGCATCAGGGTAGAGTTAAGCCATTCCTAATACGCTGAGTGAAAAGTAAACATGGTCCTGTGGAATCAGGGCTTCCCGCTTACTGACAAGATGTCTGACTCAAAACAAAGCAGGAACCTTCTAGGAGTTCAGGGCGAGGCTGGAAGGATGAACACCGGCAGTGTAGAAACACCTGAGGGGTAGGCAGGCATCCAGACACAACGAGTCAAATGAAGATAACTGATCGAGTGTCTCACTGTCAACAGCAATTCTGCAGTTGGGATGACTCCACCCAGTTATTTACAAGAAGTCGCCTTTAAACTGCAGGAACTGTCAAGAACCGTTGCTCTGGGATTGCGTTATTGAGGTTTTATCGTCTTTTCCTGGTTGTTGAGGAAGGGAGAGAGAAACCGGCTTCTGACAGACTCCATTTCTGGCTTTCGTGTAGACACAATAAGGGAACCATCAGATGGTTCACTGGGGGATCAGACATCTCGTCTGCCGACACGTCATGCTGTTGTCTTTCCTGGGCTCTCGTGCGGTCTCAAGAGTTTCACAAACCATGTTAACAAATACCCAGAGCTGAGAATCCTGTGGTTTTTCACTCCAGAGTACAAGGACTTTGCTGCTTTTATTGTGGCCGCGCAGATTCAACACGGTCTCCAGGATGCCCAGACCATGTGAAAAGTATTTGTACCAATAAAGTGAGGCCAATTGATATTAATGATGCAGCGAGCAGTGCAGACCGCAGGAAGTGCGTGTTTGAAGCAGTGTGTGTGTGTGTGTGTGTGTGTTCGAGCGAGGGAGTGTGTTTGGCCTGGGTCACTCACACTTGTTTCCCAGTAGGATGGATCTGATGGAGGCCACAGGGCAAGGAGCAGACAGATTCATCAGAGTCGTCATCTGAGGGTGTCCGGTATCCCAGCCTGCATTGCTGCAGCTGCCGGGACTGCTTGGCAGCCATGATGGGCTCCAGGTGGACTGAAAGGCAGCGTCAGAAACACGGAACCTTTTTGGTTCACTTCTGCTCTGCCTCAGTCTATCTGGGGTGCACTCTTTTAAAGAAGAGTTGCCTCCAACACGTTTAATCCTTTAGCTCATTAGAACCGAATAAAGATCCATTAGTCAGGCTTGCTGTTATTTGTAATATGCTTTATTAATTTAAAAGAATGTACAGTGTGTTTTACTAGTGCCTCAGGATATATGACTGCTATATAATTTGTAGCTACAGTTATTAAGATAGATTATAGAAGAGAACCAAAGGTGTTGGAGTATTTAGCTTCAGAAAAGTGGAGAGAAGTTTATAATTACATTGGAATGATGTCATTGGTTTATTCTAAAATATGTGCTTCATCATATTGATTATTAGCAGTGAGAATATCCAGGCGAGGCTGATGTTTGGAACAGAATGGACGCAGCTGCTTTGGAGCTCCACAGAGGAGCCTTGACTTGACCCCTGTGAACCTGTGACAGAGAACACATTGGTCATTTTCATCTGTTTCGTACACAAGCGGCGACCGGCGTGTGAGAGCGTCTCAGATCCTGATCGGGATTCGGTAAAAACAACCTGTGGCAGCGCTCAGGAAGGTTATTGGTCTCTCGTCTGCTCCAGCCAAAAGATGCCTCGTTAAATCCGGAAATTTGTGACACGTTTGATTTAGGGCTGTTTGAACTGAAACGGCAGAATCTCCCCTCAGCCATCAATCAAATCCGCCTGAAGGCAGTCCTTTTTCTAACCGGACGCACAGGTATGAAGTCAAACCTATAAATAAACGACTCTGTGTCAGAGACGACTTCAACCACACAGAGAGGCTCAAGGCCGAATCGCTTGCAATTACACATTTTGGGCCATAATGAAATCCATGTACCACATCTAGTAAAGCATACTGGATGGTCTTTGTCTGTCGACTTAGTGCTTCAGCCAAAATCAATAAGGAGCTCAGACTATCAGCGGGAAACGCATGTCATGCCTGTTAAAATAGGATGCAAAGGGAGGATTATGCAATCTTCATGATCCCATTAGCAGCACTGTGCTGCATTCAGGCGGCGTCACAGATGCAGCTCAACGCTCAGCTTAAAAGATGCAAACTAGAGTTTAGGCTTTTGCACGACAAACAGGGTAGCAAAGCGCTCAGTGCCATCCCGTAGATACGCACACACGCCCTGCAAGATGCACCTAGATGAAAGAGAGACACAATTTCAGAGGTGGCTAGCATCCAAGCGACATCAAACAACCGATTAAGGTGAGAAGAGGGGAGTGTTTAACAGCACTTGACAGCTCTGCCTCTTTGCCACATACAGGAGAAATAATCCTGCCTTAAACCAACAACTGCGACATTTACAGCGTTGACTGTCAGGAATAGCCTGGGTGGATTAGGAGCCTGTTTATTTTTATTTTTATGGATTCTTTCACATTGAATTATTGTAAAAACCAAAATAATCCAGGAGGATGCTAGTCTTGCTGAGACCAGGGGCTGTTTAATGTAGCGTACGGGGCACACAGCTTCTTTCCCTTCACTAAGAAGGTGCTGAAAGATGCTAGGTGTAATACGATCATCGTCCTCATTGTCATCCAGTTCTTCTCTATGCCAAGCAGACATAACTGGAACTAATATACTGGTAGATTTACAAGCCACCAGACAATAGTGACAACAAAAACGTGAACACAAGTTTAAACTGTGAGAAAACAAGAAGTCTTTTGACAATTGCTCCCAAGGTTGTGACTGTAGGTGCAACAAACAAATGTAATCCAAGAAAATTCAACCAGTCACACACACCAACTCCCAGGAGCATTTTGGAGTCTCCAGTCAAACTGACATGCATAAATCCACAATAAATACCTTTTGATTCACATTTCTGGACAATCAGAATGAGCCTTTGTCCACTCTGTCCTGTAGTTTCCACCTGCCACGTGAATGGCGCTAATGTCCTATCCAGACTTCCAAACTCACAGAGGTCCAACTTTGGATAAATCCCCAGTGATGCTTGTTGCTCCAGGCCTGAAATTTGAGACTAATGACATACAACAAAGCAATAAATATGTCAGTTAAGGCATACTGTCGGGGTTTTGCTGACAAGATAAAATTACTGTTAAACAGGTTCCTTTCACCACCTTCAGACAGATAAAACAGGAATCTGATCAAAAACGGAAATGGAGATGTATCCACGTACGCTCTTGGCATTTGTCACAAAGTCAGCTCCCTGGCAGGCGGCTGCGCCGAGGCCAAGAGTCATGCTCGGCGCAGGAAAACCTGCACCGACGAGTCAACACGATGCAAACACGACTGCCGTGTGATTTCAGTGTATTCTTCCTCTGAACAGGCCGGATTTGTAGATCCTCAGACAAGGTGTTTTCCTCTATATGCCCAAAATAACTTAGGTTAAGTGTGTGCGTGTGTGTGTGTGTGTGTGTGTGTGTGTGTGTGTGTGTGTGTGTGTGTGAGAACGAGGAGAGAGTTAATGTGGGATCCTGATCTCTTTGGGACTTTACGCAATCCCGACTGTAATGTAAAACCTATGGGACAGCGAGAGGCTGTGCAGCGCTGAGCCGGAGCTGGAGCAGAAAATCCAGGCAGCATCTTGTCAAACCATGAGGAATTTATTACTAATGTTGGTCAGCTGTAACGACGAGGGGAAGAGGGGCCTGTTTTTTTGTTTTTTTGTTTTTTTTCCCAGAGCTTAAAAAGAGAATGAAAAGAAATCATTAATTTCCTACATTAGCCCCCTGGATGGCTCTCTAGGTCTTGATCTCTGAGGCCCGCGTTCCAGTTCTGACAGCGTTCTCCTCGGCTAGCTTGGGTGTCCACTTGTGAAGTTTGTGTATCGCAGCGGATTAATCGGATCTTTTCATAGATGGCCAAATCTACAAAGGACTGGATGGAGTTAAAAAAAAAAAAAAAAAAAAAAGCACACATGCTGCCTGCACATGTGTCCTGGGCCCAGCCTTCACTTTGGCCTCTTTCTTGATGGGAAAATGAAACCAGAGCTATTAAACATAAAGTCCCCTCTGAATTTGGAGGCTCCTCTCACCTAAACAAGTACAGTAGCTCCAAACACGAGACCAGGTATGGGGTATGAGATGCTGTAATCGGATATAAAACAGTAGCTCAGACCAGGGCATTAATTAAACTGAGCTAATTTGAGTAAATCTGCCATTGTTGAATTATTTTTTCAAACTAATTCTTTGCTGCTATTAAAATGAAGTGTAGAAGGGCATTAGGAAGCCCTCTGAAGGTGTCTTTATTTGCCGTGCTGACAGTGCAAACACGCATGATGATTAAACAGATTATGTGCACTCAGATGTGAAACAGCAGCCGTGCTGGTGCAGGCGTGTTGCTTCAGCTCCCCGCGAACTGATGACACGCAATCCAGCAAGTCCTCCATAATAGTTTATCAACTTTAAAGGGTTTGAAATGTCAAACCACCAAAAAATAAAAGACAGAGCCGGGTTTATCCTTCGCTGCGGCTGCCACACAAGCAAACTGCAGGATGGGTTTTAGAAATACAAAGACTGGATCTTTCAGGCACGCTGAAATACAGGGATCGCTTGATTAAAGTTCTAAAATAAGTGGATGCTATTTTGTTGCTGCAGCTTAAGGAAGAGACAATCTAATAAAAGCTGCTTTGCAGTGTAAATATGTATACTGTAGTATAATAGCTCCTCACTATTTGCAAGAGGTAGCGACAACTCAGGCTGTACGCTGACGGTAATTTTAGTGTTTAGACTGGAAGTTTTACCTGGAATCAACTGACAAATGATGTGTTATGGGCCTGTAACTCCTGCGTTGGAGTGGCAGTAGATGTGGGTTTATAGGTTCCTGCTAAACGTGGCTGGACATGTTTTAGTTCCTCAAGGACTGGTTGATGCGTATATGTTTACAAATGTGTTTATTGCTTCAGTGTGAATTTCCAGGTAACTGGAGGGCAGTTAACTGTAGCGGAAATTAGGGAGGAGAAGTGGAAACCAGCTGGGAGAGACGTGATTCGAACCATCTTTCGCATCGAGCTCTTCATACAAAACAACAGACCCACTCAGATTTGAGTCTCCAACCTCAATCGCTTGGCGCCCTCAGCTTTTTCTGCTCTGATTTCAAAGTCCCTCACATTTCAGCTTTAAAAAGAGGCAACAGACAACTTTTGCTTTAAGTTATTGTTACGAGCAATAATCCGCATAGTGGAGGGGGAAAACGATACCGACCACATGCAGATTTATGACCTGCAGCTTTGGCTTCGCTCTGTCCGTCCAACAGCAGAGATATTTCTGCTTTTGTTTTTTAATGAGCCTAAGACATTCATGCGCAAACGTGCAGCCATAATTGTGACACCTAAGAGAGCTCAGAAGCCAAGGAGCTGCTTTTACCTGCTATAACATAACATAACATAACTTAACCCCTGACCTGTATGTAGGTATGAAGGATATAGGAAGTTTCGAATGTGAACACCCATAATGACTCTGCTTATGTGAAGCATCTCACGCTGCAGCTCCAGACGCACCCCTCCGCGGCGCTATGCCTTTAAATGCCTTTTAACAAAAAAGGAGCTGACACAGGTGTACTTTGTGCCACCCCTCCTTGCGTACGCTCCAGTGTGCGTTTTGCTGCTAGCGGTCGACGTTAACCACGCGATGGAAGCGGGAGGCACGGGGGGGGGGCATCGCGACACCCTCCTGACTGAAACGTTCAGGTTTGCTTTTACGACTCTGACACAAGACAAATACTTTGCATTTATCACCGCTGCACTCGGGGCCAACGCATTCCAGATCAGGCAGCAAATCGCAATTACCTGCAGCGTCATCAATCACAGAGCGCACGTAAGCCTTTCTTCCAGTGACAGCAATAACTTTGACTTGACAAAGTCAGTCGGCGTGAGCAACCTCCCCATTCTAATGCAGCTGTCAGGGCTTACTGCAGCTTGGTTCTGATTAATTACCCCTTCTGTCAGTGGAGCTGTCAGTCACCCCGACTCCTGATGCATTTGCGCTGCAGAGCTGCTGGCAGCGAGCATGAATGAACGCAATTGTCGTCAGCGAGCTGCCAAATATATTAAAACACATACTACCGTGGCAGAAAAGGAGGGGATAGGGAAAACGAAGAAAAACTTTTGGCATCCCTCGAGCAAAACTATCTTGAGTCTCCAGGAAGGTAGAGGAGGTGCTACCAGTGTCAGATGATCAGAGCTGCTGCAGCCGGCTGACGAGTGAATGCAATTTCCCCTGAGAGAGATTGTATCATAATGATGTCAGTGTCTTTCTCTGCACATAATTTGTTTGAATAAACCTGCAGGAGGCCTCATGGGAACTGTAGCATGCAGCAGAGCACAGTAATGTGTTTAAACTGGCAAAGCGCACATCACTTTTCTTGAGAAAGATTTCAAAGCTCGTAAACTAAACATTCCTCCACATGCCTTTCTGTTCTGTCTTGCTGATCATGTTGGATCGCTGCAAATTGGACACATGAGCGCGATAAACATCTATCCCTTGTCTGTGGGCTGATAAAGCAGCCGCGATGCGTAGTATCAGCACGGACGTGTGTCCGCGTGTTCTCTCTTCTGTGTCATATATGAGAAGGACGGCGCAAGAAACCAAACTCCTCCGTCTCTGTGTGATCAAAGCCAGCACGTTTTCATCAGCCAATATTTGACAGGAAGAATCATGAATCTGACCTTCGTGGTTATGCTATCTCCGGCTCGTGTGATGGACTGATTTAAAGGATTATTTGCAGCAAATTAGCTTTTTATGCAAAACCTTAGCTTGGCTTTCTGATATGGAAAAGAAGAGAAAAAAAAATCACCACTTGAGTGGAAAAGTCAATCCCAACATGCATGTCTGCTACATGTCTGCCTCTTGCTCCACACTTAGCGTGTCTGTCTACTCAGCTGTGGCGTAAAACGACCTGTGAATCAGTACCTCCATTACTACACTAATGCTGACGAGCTCTTTGTGAATCCAACACACCTTTCACTTGCATCAACAAGTGCTCACAAAGGCAATTAGATGTGTTCAGTGGGAATACGTGTCCGTGTGGAGTCTGTACCCTCCTGCACATGGAGGATGCAAAGCCGGTGTTTGGGCGTGGGGTTTGTAATGACAGCAGGTAATGCGCACCCTAATCCACCTGTCAGTTATCTGAAAAATCCCTCACTGCTCAAACCAGAACTTCCACTGAGAAGACTACAGACCCTCAGACGGCACGGTTAAACCTTGCTGTCTATCCTTCTGTTGGAGGCCTCGCAGTCACAGCGGAGGACAGGCCTGTGGTTCAGGCAGGTCTGATGGGGCCCCCGTGCTCTCAAAAACGCCACCTTCTGGCCTGGCTGCATGAAGGCTCCTCATCGTCACGTTGTCTCTTTCCTCAGTTTACCTTCTTAATCGCATTTATTTAAAGTGAAACCGTGTCATGTTTTTCCTTTTTTGTTCATGTTATGCAGTTGAAAAAGTACTAGATGTGGGTTTTTCTTGGGAAGCGATGGCGTGGCGGTCTGAGACCACCGTGAGCTCGCCACAGAGAGTTTTTGCTGTTGGAACATGTCTGGGAGCGAACGTGTGTCTCTCTCTGACTGCTAGCACAGCAAAGACGAGAGCGCAGTCGTGTTTCCTGATCCCAATCTGAGCGGCGGCGACGCAGAGCTGCTCTAAGAAGCTTTACGGTGCTCCGCTTCACGAGCAAAAGCTTTTTAAAGATTGACCTTCTTTGTGCAGGGGAGCAGCTCTGTAGATCAGAGAAGCAGCCCAGGCTGGTGTTTCTTTACGCTATTTCTTCAACGGACTAACACTCGAAAAGAACTTTCCAGTTGAGCAATTCTTGCATTAACAAGTTGTACAATTCTGATGAGCTCCATATGCAAAAAAAAAAAAAAAAAAAACCCCAAAAAAGCCACGAAGGGGCGGAACAGAGCCTGTGATCAGAGAAATAAAATCATATGTATATACTGTCATGGCTCACATCCTCTGGAGCCGCACAAAATGTGGCGTGTTTCAAGGAAAACAAACAGCGCGTCGCGGCACACGGCTCCGTTTGTTTCAGCTGCTTTCATTGGAATCTGCCGAGCAAACACCGGCCTCAAAGCTGCCTTTCAATGATTTCTTTTTATGCCAGATTGCAGGAATAGTTTGCCTTATCTTAAAGGAAGTTTTCAACAGGAACCTGTCAGTCGCCCTGATCGTTGTACGAGCCGCGGCTCTTCCCTGCAGCTATATGTTCAAACGTGGGTGGTCACTTTACATTTTTGGAGCCTTTCCTCCTCACACTCCCACTGTTTGAAACATAGCAACCCAGTGACTGGGCAGTGGTTTTTATCTCAGTTTGACTGGCCCTGTTGTGTCTTTGTCTGGGCTAAGAACTCCCACCCCTTCCTCCCCTGGCTCGGTCTCACTCTCACACGCATTGTCTACGTGAAACACAAACACACACGCATGTCATGCTGTATCTCCCGCTGGCTGGCCCCGCCCAGAGCTCCACAGTTGACAGTCAAGTTCTGGTTCAGTCGAGCTGGCAGGAGCCCACATCCATCTTCCCTTCTCGACGCACGTCATAACTGAAAAACGAGACAATCTAGACCTCCACGTACACAGTTGGAGGACTCATTTTCTGAAGCTGCTTGCAGACATGGACACACATTTGGAACTCACAAGAAAGACCCCGTTAAGACCACTTCATCTGCTCTATTTTCCACGGCTCTCGCTGCACCTATTCTGTGACGGATCGCATTATTTCATTTCACCACGACTGCGCACAGCACAAGTGTGTGTGTGCCAGGCCAGCGCTCGAGCCTGGGTCCCAGGAGTTCTGCTCAGTTTAGCTCAGAGACGTTAAAAGAACAGTTTATGCCGCCAGTGTAAGGGGAACCGGGGATAGAGTCATCAGGATTGTAAGGATGACCCTGGGATCAGGGCGTGCACCCCGTGGCCGCTCTCCCCTTTTATCAGGCAGACCAGTTGTTGTTTTAGCTCAGGTCCTTCTCAGCAGGCCCTGGCACAGAGCGCGGCCTGCAGCCTGAGAGGATTTAGCGAGAGGAGAAGGTGGAGTCTGCTCGGCCTCATCTGCAGCTTCTCAAGCACGCGGCAGCACCTACATCCAACCGTACAGCTAACAAGTTAGGAGTCAACTAACAAGTTAGGAGTCAACTAACAAGTTAGGAGTCAACTAACAAGTTAGGAGTCAATTAAGGCGAAGGTGCAGGCTCAGTACGATCTAAGCATTAAAAATAGTTCCAAACTAGCGAAAAGTCGCGTCACCGAAGTTTTGTTGCACTCGCTCATGAGCATCCTCGGTTAAACAGCATTTAACTTTCCTCTGCACAGGTGAGCAGATAATTACACGCTTTATTAAAAGGGTGAACGCGGCCCCTTCTCACCGTGGGTGGTCTCGTGGAGAAGAGCCCCCACAGGCAATTAGCATGCGAGGCAGACTGAACATCTCTGGTTTATGCATTACATGCAGCTGGGCTCAACACATCACTCAAGAGGATCTTCATGTTTCTAAGCTGCAGTTACAGTTTGCTGGATGCAAGCTTGCCTGCTGGTGGAAACTCACATGCACGGTCACTGGACAGACACCAATTAGGGAGTCGCATGTGTTGTTCTTGCCCTTTGATATATATATTTTTTTTAACATGATCTGTAGTTTAACTTGTGTTGACGTATAGGTGCTCCCATGTTTTAAATATGGTTGAGGGACTTCCCAGACTTGCAGACTACACTCCAGGCGTGACAGTTGACCTCCGAATTGACCAGACTTCCTGATGTTAATTGATCAATAGCAAAAATAGGAAAAAAGCAAATGGAGATGAAAATAATCTGTTAATTTTTAGATATTACAAAGATTACAATACATGTAATCCCGGCTGTTCCATTTGGTATAAACTCTTCTCACCGAGCACCAACAACTTGATCTGCTGTGTTAGGGTGGGGATGCGGCTACACGCACGACAGCGTGTTTGCCCAGCAGATAACTGTCACCTGTGCACAACAATGCATGTGGAAATACTAAATAAAGGTCTTATCTCAGCCTGCTCTTATGTAACATCCATGCCTTTCCGCCACTTTCATAGTTTGCTTTTGAAATGTGACGAATGTGTCAGAGGAGCTGAAGTTCACTGATTTCACTGATAGTTGCAGCCTTAAAGGTTCAGACAAATTCAATCCACAAAGAGAACCCCGCCAGCTGTCATCTGAGATGAGCAACAAACACAAACCGAGTGGGACTGAGGAGCCCCAGTAGTGCAGTATCAGAGGAAAAATGGCCTCCGTGACTGTGGGTGAATGCCTAAATCTGAGGTCGAAGATTTGTGTGTTTGGGCCTCCTGCTGAGACACCACATCATTCATCATCTCATTACAGGGGCTTAAAGGGGGGAGAAAAAGGGATGGCTGCACATATTTTTCAGAGAGGCATCACCATTGCCATAAAGGGCCAATATGGGATGGGCTTTCGGAGCACCAACTCGTCTTCATTGGTGGAATTCTGCAGCTGCCGATGACGGCGGCTGATCCCGGGGATTGTGTGTGGTCAGGTGCAGCAGTCAGTCAGAGCTCTGGCAGCCTGCCTGAAACTCTCAGCTAATGCCACAAGAGATACCTGCAATTTGTCACCCCTATAAAGTAACATTCTCCATCCGAACTGTCATTTATAGGCAAATCATTCCAACTGGGAGCGACGCTGAACACCCAGTCTGTGCGTCTCACAGTGGGCTGAACCTCCTGACCCATCAGTGCGATGTTATCATCCCTCTTCCTACCCACTTTACCACCGCCGCGACGTCTTTTCTTCCATATTTATCATTGAATCAAACATTGTTACATGTGTTGAAATGAGTACTGTGACGATGTCAACAACATCTCCACGTGTATTACCAAATATATGCACTTTATTTTACAATTAAAGGTGCATAAATCCATTCCTGACACCCCAAAACCAGCACTACAATGACTGAAGAGCAGAATTTCTCTCCGGTTGTGGACCTTTTGTGTTAGCTTATTCATTAGAGATCTTCGGTTTGACTGATCTCAGCAGGACTTCCTCCTCTGTGTCAACTGAATTGCTGTACATGCAACCAATATTTACACAGCAAATGATGTGGATGGCACTTGCCATTTGCATTTTTCACACTTCACAAAGCCCTCGTTGTCTGAGGCCGCAACGTTTACGGTCCCACGCTGTGAGACCGCAATCGACACCTTAATGCTAGACAAACGAACGGTGTCGTGCCGCAAACTGTCACGCCACAACACACGCATGCACGAGTCTGTGCAAATATAATTACAGCAGACTCGGGCAGCTTCGACAAAGCAGGAAATGTCCTCTGTCTGCTCGTTCTCTGATCCCTTTCATGTGCCGGTCGGCCCACATGCAGACAGTGTAGGCTTTGTGCGTGTTTTAGGTGTCTGTTACGCTTAAAGCTGCATTCACTGCTTTAAGTTGAATTCAAATTTTAATCTAGACAACAAACCAGTACATCTTTGTAATGGCCACATTCACCTTTTACCAGTTTTTACAGTATATGTGATTTAGTGGTGCATTTTTATGCCAAATGTTTGCCGTCAAGCTACCCGATCAATTATTCTCCCCAACATTGTTAGTTTAGCTTTTGCAGAGCAGATTTGGGATTTCACATTAAGGACATAATGATGTGCTACATCTGCTTTTGTTGAGTGTAATTTACTCCCTGTTGCACCACAGTTTGGTCTCTGAGAGTGACCCAGATTAATATAAGATCGCTGATTGTTCCGTAGTTTGTCTTGTAAACTGCAGTCTTGTGTTGATACCTGCTAATTTCAGGATCTTGTCACGGATGGTCGTGTTGACACTGGAGCGACACGGAATCCGTGATGCTCTGTCGCTGCTCGTTCTGATGTGCTGCTATTTTACAGCTCTGTGTCAGAGGCGTTCGTGCACACAAACGCCCCTTTGATGAAGAAAGGTTAAGAACATACACAAACACACATAGGCGGGAAGGCAGCTGGTCAGAAGGTGTGTATGCAGGTGCAAACAGAGCCGCAGCAGGATGAATGTAGTACAGACCCGCTGCTTCAAACAGGTCTTTGGGACTGAAAATGAATGTTAAATAAAGAGAGGAGTTATGATTTTTCTGCACGTGAAGTCATCATGTTTGTGTTTCAGGCTTTCTGGTGTTTCTAAAGGACCACACTTGAACCAGTCTGGATCCAGCCATTCTGGAAATAAAACTAAAACCATCACTAAAGATTTATTCTGTTGACATCAGCTTAAACACTCGGTTCCTCGGGTCCATCAGAAACATTAAAGGTGCACCTAAGTCGCCTCACCAACCCACACTCAGTATCTGATGACACCAAAGACTAAAAATTGTTTTTTTTAGTCCAGTCAAATGGAAAAGGGAATGAACATGAGCAGATATTGAGTGGCAGGGCCCTCTGCTGGGACGACTGGCTGGCATGTCCCCTGGTCAACTGGTGTGGGGTTTTCCTGAGCTGCAGCTGAGGGACATGGGAGTCAGGAGAATTTGGGAGGACGGACTGCCAGGCTGACCAACTCAAGACACATAATGGAGGGTTGAGACAGCCAAATCCAAAATGTCAGGATGCATTTGCAAGGCATGTTTAAAACCAGCACTATCAACCCGTAAACTCAAGATGAGTAAGAGGAAAGAAGTAAAAGAGAACAAAAGCAAGTGAAAATGAAACACAAACACTGTGGTAGTAATATTAGTAGTCATGATATTTGAAGGACGAGTTTAATTTAATCACATCTGCAGTATGAACAGCCCAGAAGATGAGGAGAGAGTCTCCGGTTAAAGGATTTTAGTGATCTTGAGATGGGACGTTTGATGGTTTGATCACCCATAGAAGGGCTGATGAAGGCAGAGCCAAAGGTTCTTTTGCCTTCCGGGTCCATTGGACGGTGTAGATGGAGGATTACAGAAAGTTACAGCAACCTCAACCACAAACACAATCTTATGCGTTAAGTTCAAATCCGATGTCGGTGTGGCAGTGGCCACTTCCACCTCACACAGTCATTATCTGGCACTCAAGCATTCCTGCGGCCTTGACCTGGAAACACCCCCTCTGTGACTGAGTGAAGTGGGTCCATTAATTCCTGAACCCCTCCCACCCGCACACACCCACCCACCCACCCACGCTTAGACGCTGCAGCTGTCCAATCTCCCTCCAGGGTCAAAGGGAACATCCTAATGTTCATCCCACTTGAGACGGGCACCTGTTGGCCCCGTCTTAGCGTGGCCTTCAGAAAGACAACAGAGAATTCAATAAAGCGGGCTTAGAGCCACGAGGCTGGATGGGTCCTGTGCGTGCCACGCCAGCACTCCCACCTTCATTTCATGACGAAGTTAAGGGAATTTAGCTGTTTATAAAGATAACAAACAACAAAAACGCCATAAAAAATGAGCGAGCCATGAAAGGTGCATTGTTCTAGCCAGGGGACTTTTATGTGGATCCTGAATGCAGCTGCAGGGACCTTCCATGCTGGGACACGTTCCACAACAGAGAAAGTTTCAGAGAGTCTACGAAGCGAGTCGGCTTCCTTGAATTTAAGATCAGATCATCAAGATGATGTGTAAAACCAGCAATTTAAACTTCAGCTTGTCAACGAGAATGTTTAGAGAGTAGAGATCCAGATTTATAGCTAGCATGCTGCCGTGTGTGTCTATGGAAGAAGAGGTTGACTGTAGCGCATCAGGTCCGCATGCGTGCATACATGTAACATGGAGTGTTTCCAGGCCCTTTTTCTGAATCCCCGCTCCTCCTTCCTCTGCATTTCTGCATCATTTTTTCTCGCTGTGGCTCACATTCGTGCGCCTGGGTCATAATTAACTGCAGTTGTTAATGGGCTCAAGAAGAATTCAGCCAGTAAGCTGATCCCACAATTAGGGCTTGTTGACTTTGCATAAATGTTGGGGGCCGCGCTCCCAGGGGGCGCGGGGCAAGAGAAGGCCGGCTTTGAGGGACATGCCCTGCCCTGACGGACCTCCTATGATGCCGGAGGAGGAAGTGGGGTCTAAAACAGGCACAGAGGAACTAATTCCACAGTCCTCCCGTGAATCCTTTGGGGTTGGGCAGGACATCAGTTTAACCTCTGAAAACTGAGATGAGACCCCGTGGACTGGTCCATCCGCGAGAGAAATATGTGCACAAAAATGTGACTTTAGCGGTCACAATGTTGAGCAGGCTACATGAACGTCACTAAAGTCTAATCTCCTCCATTATTTTGTATGTTGCTGTCATGGCAACCGTTACAGACTTCTGAGGACAGCTCTGGGTGATGAACCAAGCTCTTTAATTCCTCTTTTCTTACTGCGTTGCTGCAAGTTGTGACAAGTGCCTGCGGCTCACTCCCTTTATGCTCTTTCTCCTTCAGAGAAACCAGAGCAGGAACAGAAATATTGGTGTGAATTAAAGGTTGGATTTTTAGTTTTCATTCTCAGGGTTTGTCTGAGGTTCCACATCTAAGTTCATGCCTTCGAAGTCAAAGTTCAGGACAGAAAGTAGCAGACTTGGCAGGTTTTCTCCCCTCTGTGTATACAGTAAATTTAACACTTTCACTTTTTCAGTCTCGAGTGTTCCAATAAATGTTTATTATTTAAATATTAATGGAAAGACTCTATCTTGCTGTCAAAGCATTTTGACGAGAAAATGAGAAATAATGGCGTTGTGCGGTAAATGGTAAATCAGTGTTTGTTTGCACACACTGTTTTATGGCTGCGATGCCTCAACAGGATCACCTCATTTTACGAGAGCTGTAATTTATGGTGGGGTCCTGCAGCTCCTGTCAGGTCAGAGATCAGTGTTAAACAGCAGCAGACACATGGGTGTGTGTGCACGCGTGTCTGGGAGAGAGAGAGAGAGAGAGAGAGGGGGAGAGAGAGAGAGATTGGCACAGAATCAGTGCAGACGCTGTAAATCAAACACACACACCCTGAAGTCAAGCCTCATTCCCCAACATTTCCCCGGCAGACTGTAAATCAATACTCAGTCATCTGAAAAGGTTATGAGAGGGAGCCATGATGGGAATAAATCAAATGAAAATAACTCGCGGGGATAACTCAAGCATTTGTGATATGCCAGTGGCCCCGATGATGTCGTTAGATCGCGCCGTCGCTGGTTAATCAAGACAGGAGCAGGTCTGACAGGATGGTTGTGTTGGTTCGTCTGGTTCTTGGCCTGTTTACAGGTTAAAGATTTTACCACAACGTTCCATCAGAGTGAAACCTCTGAAAACGAGAGTAGATGTGGACTGATATGTTCTAGACTGGGCGTGTCCAACCAGTAAAGAAACTTGCTAAAAGGAAAATTCCAAAAGACAAATGACATAAACCAAGAGTCAGATCTGAAAGGCTGTTTACCACAGACAGTTTAGGAAAGAGTTGTACCCAGTGTGCACGTTAGGGACAGTGTTATTGGCTCAACTCCATCTGCACAAATCTCTGCATTCTTTTAGCACTTTTGGTGCAAATAATTGCTGGCGTGTTTTCATTTGCAGATATTTAGGTACATTTATCAACAACACAGTTGTTTTTATTTATCTGACTGTCCCAGCAGGCAGCACTTTTAATTCCATTTTAATATGTGCTTAATTTTCTTGTAAAGTGTTTCTATAAAGAATGCAGCGACATATCTTTTAAACTGTCTTCTTTGTATAATTTAGTTAAAGGTTACAGAACCCAAATCTCATGATATTTTGATCGCATACTGACTATATTTAGAGTGATCAGCTCTTGCCAGTTTGACCAAATGAGATAGAGCAGCCTGTTAAAGAACCTCTGTAAGTATTATCGGCCCACTTGTTTCACCAACGCAAACTTATCTGCGATTAAAGTGAATGTAGTTCCTTTATTCCAGCCCTCGCGCCTTGAGGCAGTTCGTTCCCATGAGTCTGGAGGACAGATGAACAGTTGGTCCCGTCATTATATCACATCTCCCTCCGAGTCGCATGTTTGCAGGACAGTAAATCAAGCTCTAACGAATCATCGCGCCCAGAAACCCTGAGATAGGCCGACAAAGAGCATGAGCGCCAAGAGCCGCCGTACAGTGATGAACGACTGCAGCCCCAATCTGTTAATGAACATTTTGGAAAAGCAAATATGTGTATCCAGCATCAGCATTTCTTAATTACCGTCGTTTCCTGTGGAATTTTCTGTTGACAAAACGGGGCAAAACAATCAATCAGGCAAAAAGGGGAGAAAGGAGAGAGTCTGGGAAGCAGGAAAGCAAATGGATTTCATCATTCTCCCAAAAGAATTTCACCAAGGTGTGTGTGTGTGTGTGTGTGAGATGCTGAGATTAAGGCTTTGGAAGAGGGTGTGTTGGTCAAAAGGGAGGAAAACATGGCGACTTTCTCCTCCCAAACAGCCTGCTGGCAGTTACATGCAGCTCAGGCAGCTCTAATGCCCCCGTCAGCTGTGCCAGTGGGAGAGAGGGCAGAACAGTGAATTATGAAACAACACACACACACACACACACACACACACACACACACACACACACACACACACACACACACACACACCCACTGGTAACCCCCTGCACAAAAGTCTGCAGCTGTTGCCAAGAAGCATACATGATTCCCGTGTGGGAACGTATGACTAAGGTTTGGGAATGGTGTGTGTGTGGGTGTGTGTGTGGGTGTGTGTCTCTGCGTGCGCGTGCCTGCGTGCGTGCGTTTGTGCGTGCGTGTGTGTGAGTGCATGATCTTGAGTTATTAGAACTGTGGCTCAATGGAATGTCCTGTGATTTCGTTGCCATGACAACACTGACCCCATCACCTCCAGCAACTGCACATTGTAGCAAACTGGAGCTTCTGCTTCCTGAATCTGCTCAGTTATCTGAAACACACACATGCTGACGTGAGGGGAAAGACAGAATATGTTTGTGATTCATGTGAAACTACTTTGTAAGAGAAGAATTAATTCCGAGCTTAAAGGATCCTGAAGATCTGTGTAATGTTCAGAGGAGCGAGGGAAGCATTTGAACTTCCCACAGCTGTGACTCACGTCTTCACGGCAAACTGAGGTCGGGGTTTTATTTACAACGGTCGGCCGACCGCACGAGCAGACAAACAGGGCTTTTCAGAAATTCAATTAAAACGGTTAAACATCATCCGTGCGTCTGCTTCTGTGTTGAATAAAGTGAAGACCATCGTTAGCAGAGAGCTTGAAAACGGGCGTTTACACTGGGGGGAAAATACCTACACAAGCAGCAGCTCCACTGGCTCTGCAACTTCAGAGGCTTGAAGTGGTTTTTGTTTTCGGCTATGGAAAAATGCTAAATGTCAAAAAACAACAAAGCGTTTATACTTTCAAATCCTCCCTGTGATTCCAAACATGTGCTGTCCGATCCAGTTTGTCTTCCTGCCACTCAGTTGCCGACCCACCCACCTCGCTCTCTGTTAACCTGGCGTTCCAGTATGAAAGGCCTGGATTAAACCTGGGATTTCCACAGGGCCGCAAGCCCATACATTCACCGTCTCTGTGGTTGGACCCACCCACGCGAGCTCCTCTGCTGAACAGTCACAGTCCGTGCATCTGGTGTACATACGCACAACATTAGCATATTAGCTGATGTATAATGGTATTGTTTCCTGCTCTCTCCAAAAAAAAAAAAAACGTTAGTGTTAACACATTTCAGCTGTGGCGTCTTTGTAAGAGCCATTCTTGTGAAGAAAAAAGCTAATCTGCCGAAAAGCCTTCTGGGGGGGGGGGGGGG
>BJFM01000047.1:180664-218637 GCA_016586285.1 Arothron firmamentum
CAGGCTTAGCAAGTCACTGCTGCACACCCGTGAGCTACATTCACACATGGTCCAAAGTAATGGTGCAGAATTAATTTACCGTAGAAACTACTGAGGCCTAAAACTTTCTCTCCCTCACATAAGAACCCTCCGTTATGTTCTGTTCTTATCTTAGTGTGACCTTGATGGCTTTAGGTTTCCCAAAACTCGACAGTGGTGTGAAAAAACTGCCTTTTAACAGGAAGAAACCTTCATCAGGAGCAGTCTCGTGTGTGTGTTTGAACCCAGGAGGGTTCAAAGGCAGGAGGGAAGAAAAGACACATCAGTTACAACATATTTAATAATTGTTGTGATTTTTCATACCTCAAAGTTTGAATGAGATTTGAACCGCTTGTTTGGATCTAGTTTTTTTGCACTTTAATTTACGCTCATAAATGATAAACTCGGACCTGCCCTGATGGCGCAGGGATTTCATAAGCTGGTTAATTTACACTTTCACACAGAGTGATTGTGTTTGCCGGCTGTCTCTCAGGCATTTGACAGCTGTGGCTGTGTTCCTTTCAGCCTGGATTACGTGTTTGGCTTCTTTGTATTTGTCTAATATTATGGTCTGCTCGCCTGCCAGCAGACTCGTCACGTCTCTGATTTGTCGACGGCTGCAGGCTCCGCCTCTTCCACATGGCTGCACTCATTTGAGAAATCCTGATGACTTATCGAGTTGATAGCCAGCTTCACGTGAGCGCTTAGCACATTGTTAGCATTAGTGCAGCCAGGTCCTTTATTTCATTTGAAATCAAAATATCAACATAATCTTTAACTTCAGGACTTAAGTGAATAGGCCCGGTTACCAACCTCCTCCTGCAGAGAGCAAGAATAATCACAGGTGAGGGGTCAAAAAGTTCCTAGAAGATGAAAAACTGAGAAGATAACTCTTTTCTGTCTCCTGTGCTCAGAGTGGGCCGTCAAGGTGGGACCGTGAGGTTTATACGGGGCGGAATTGGACATAACCCCAATAACAGCTCCGAAAACTGAGCTCCGTTTGTGAAGGAGGGAACTATTGTCAAGTCTGAGTGACAGTGAAGCGGCTCACAAAGCCTGAGAGTAAACGTGTAATCTGGGGTATCGGATTCAAAGCGCTGCTAGCGCACCGTGCTGGGGGTGAATGGGGCCTTTGTGGAGGCGGCGGCTCACGCGCTCATTTGCATGCAGTGATAAACGTTGTTTACACTGGACATGCGGCTCTGTGAAGTGGTAGGTAAACGCAGCAGGAATGATAGATTTACTGCCTCACATGGGAGCCAGACGGTTCTATCCTAACAGACACACACACACACACACACACACACACACGCACACACACGCACAATTCAATTCATGCAACAGGTATGCAAACATAAGCTACACGGAGACAAATGCAAACACACACACTCAGATGGATCATTTCGTGTAACAGGGATGTAACACACACCAACACACACACTTGCGCACGTGAAATCATATCCATCCTCCTTATGATGAATGCGCATTTCTTTCCACTGTGGCCAACATTCATATTTCCAGCCGATCTGTCAGCGCGGCGCTCAAACAATGTTTATTTTCTCCATGTATATTTTATAAACAGGCACATATAAGCTAGCGCTGGTGTGGTTGGAGGAGGTGGAGGGCAGAGAGGAGCTACTTCGCTCCAGCATGAGGAATCCCCTCTTTAAGCAGACGGGGCAGGCTGCAGCAGCGAGAACCAGGGGCCCCCGCGGGGTCTCGGCCCCGGTTAAGGAGCCGAGGGTGATTTGTCATCAACCACAAGCGACGGAGAGGAGGGTGGCAAGGTGGGGGTGGTGGTGGTGGTGATGGTGGACAGGGGCAGCGATTGAAAGCAGCAGAGTTTCGGATCACCGACATCGCACAGTGGGCCAGTCACTTAGCTCCCTACCTGGGCCGTCAGTCGGTGTGCTGAGGCCGGGGGGGGGGTGAAGATGGTCACCTCCACCTCTGTCACCCACCCACCAGTTGTTGTGTGACAGTGATTTCTGCTCAGATCCAGGCCAGCTAACGTTGTCTGCGCCAGCTCTTTGGTTTGTCTTTTCCCAGCTGTCTTTGCTGCTGTAGTTTGGGGTCGTTCGCCTCATCGGCCTGGTGGTGCAGAAAGGATGCTGTTTCCCCACAGAGGCGGCTCTGCAGACATATTCCTCATTGTCTACCAGCTCACAAGTCCAATAAATCAGCTGTAGGTAAACACACAGACTGTGACTGAGTGCACAGCCCCGACCAGTGACAACTAAAGTCACGCTGGAAAGCAGAAAATGGACCCCAGAGGTCAACGTTCAGGCGATGCCCGTCTAAAGGAAAAAAAGGTTTAGGATCTCACTCTAAAAGAAAAGTGAAACCAATGCGCTCTTGAGTGCACACTTTCTAAGGCTGATGTCTTCCAAACAATTGTCCACATCTGCAGATTTGTAACTATGGAAACCAGCATACGTCAGGGACCACCGGTATTAAAACCAGGAGTTGGTGGCTGCGCGTCTCTGCGTCAGTCTTATTAATACCAACATCTTGGGTGTGTGTCAGCTGTGTGGAAGCAGACGCCCCCGAGCTGCTGAAGTGAGTTTGTTGCCTGGGCACCTGCTCAGGACGCAGCCTGCAACCACCGTGATGTTCCGACCATTTTTACAGCATCAGCTAAGCGGACTTCTCCTTTTTTGAACAATTTTGTGGAATTTTGGGTCTTAGAATTCAAATGAAAACAGGATGAAAAACCGGGGGGGCGTTGATGAGTTGCAGATATGCAGACAAACACACTTGAACGACAGAGGCCAGATCGGCGTTTCTGCCTCTGGGTGGGCTGATTTTAAAGTGTCCCCGAGGTCTCGTTCCAGGTAGGGAGACAGACGGGGGCCTGGACCTCCCCCGCCTGCCTCACGCCCGCTCCCAACTCCCAGAGAGCGCAGTCGACCCAGATTCCTCTTCACCCTCGCAGCATCCGTCCTTTCTCACAGCCCCGAGCGCTCCCAGCGCTGACGGGCCGCCGCAGAATTCCAGCAGCACCCAGCAGCTTATTATTGGACCAAATTTATAGGGTCATTATTTAACTGGATCTGAATGACATTGGTTCTGCATGAGCGGCGTTGGGGCAAACTGCAGGTCCGTGTGGTCCAGAGAAAACAGAGGCGGAGATAAATCACTGACAGAAGGAGGGCCGCTGGCTCGAATGTGGGAGACACACACACACACCGAGGCAGGAAAACAGAGTAGACGAGAAAACAAAGTGACATAAGATGTCAGTCAAGGTTGTGCTGCCGAGCCTGGATGAATTCATGAATCATTCCTGACGGTTGGACCGCTGCGTTGTTCTGGTCTTAGTCTGCAACAGGCGTCCAGCTTTAGGCCCAGCTCAGCTTTGAGCAGCAGGAGATCTTGGGGACTGAGGGAAGAACATGGCCCAGCATCAGAGGCCAGCAGAAGTTCACAGCGGTCAAACAAAAAGTGTGTGTGTCTGTGTGTGTGTGTGTGAGAACGAAGGGAGAGTTAATGTGGGATCCTGATCTCTTTGGGATTTTACGCAATCCCGACTCTGTGTGTGTGTGTGTGTGTGTGTGTGTGTGTGTGTATCTATAAGATGATTTGATGCAAAGACAAGCTGAAGTCTCATATTCTCATAAATGCAATGGGCGATTAGGCTGCGTATCAGACTGCATGCTGCGCTTTATCCGTGCATGCATTAAGAGTTCCAGCATATGGCGTCATGTGATCTGAGCTGGCTCTGTGTGTACGTGAAAACAAATGTGATCTGGTGCTACAGTACCAAGTAATGTCTCCGCTATATTTTTCCACATTTAAATTGGAATGAATGATATGGACAAGGCTTCAGAGGAAACCTGAGGCCTGTTTACTCAGCCTGCCCTAATGCAAACAATCCCACACACACACACACACACACACACACACACACACACACACACACAACCGTTCACTAAGTGACTGACAATGACGGCTGTCACAAGCTGCTGGGGATGAGGTGAGGCAGATAATCCCTGCGTGATACAGATGCAGAAACCTCATCCTGTATTTATAACATAACCAAAAACGCACACATCAGCAATAATCCAGTTCCAGTCTTCCAAATATAGTACTGCACCCACTGCTCTGAGGGGGGCGCTAGTGTTGGTTATAAATAGTAACCTGTCATTTATACTCGAAAATCGACTCATCCTGTTCAGTTTTGCGTTATTGCTTGTGATATTTGACCTTTTCCTAATCTGTCTGAGCTGCTCCATCAGCCCCCCTGACCAACGCCGCCAAGATATAAGGTGTTCACGCACAATTATTGATCCTATTAAACAGACAGCAAAGTATTTCTGCATTTATTTGTTGCTTCTTTAAGGGTAAGAATGAAATGTTTGGTCAGTTCGGTTCCTCCCTGGTCAACAGGAGGGCCGCGGAGTTTTTTTTCTTGTTTTGAATGCGCCGACATCTCAGCGGATCATCAATCATCAGCTGTTTTTCTACACAGCAACACACATGCATGCGGAGGAGAGAGAGAGAGAGAGAGAGAGAGAGAGAGAGAGAGAGAGAGAGAGAGAGGGTGCAACTAGCTGCACATGACAGAACGCTGTGTTTCAGTCAGTAAGTGGGAAAAGATGGAGTGTGGCGTTCTCACCATTGAAAGCAGCGGCAGCGGAGATCCCAGCGGAGTGGCTCCTGTTTACTCATTTCTCATTCGGTCGAGCAGATGGTTCTTTCCATTCTCCTGTTTATGCTCAGTGACGCCTGAATACCTGCAAGACAATATCGTCTGTGTTTCGGCAGCCAATAATTCTAGGCTCGGTTTATTTTGATTTAACCCGTTTCAGAGTCTAAGCTGCTCCATCTCGTTTCTGTGCACGCGGAATGGTGCACTTCCACCGTGAGCATGTTGCACATGTGTATTGCACAGCATGTGTATTCATGTGTGCATACAAACATGGAAACATGAAAATGTGCAGTTTTGCGCCTTCGGTCGTGCATCAGGAGGCGTCGTGCAGTGACAGAAGGAGGATGCACCACCCACGACGCTGCCTCGCTCTCCGCTCCTCTGAAGCTCCCAGACCTGCTAATTTGCATCAGTAAACACGCGGCCGCTAGCTTCAAAGTGTTTGAGCCAATGAGGCCTGACTGGGGAATGGACTTGTGTGTGTGTGCAGGTGGGTGTGGGTGAGTGGGTCAACCTTATCGCCTCTCCCAAAGCCCTGGTGTGGATGTCCAGAAGTTCCAGAATCCATCAATGTGAATGTGTGTATGCATGTTTCTTTGGATGGGCCACCACCCACTGAGACATGTCAGGTAAATATTTGGAGGTGGGGGGGGGGCTGTTGTCCAGAGAGGGGGCACATGCCATCTGAAGCTGTTGATCTACTCCAAACAGACCGAGCGAGACACCTGATCCTGCGTTCGTCCGCCTCTGAAGCTGCAGAATCTCACAACTCAACCAAAACAGCAGCTTTTCTTCCAGTTTTTTATTTTTTTAAATTGATGATGACAATGCACATTGATCAGCAGAAAACATCAAAGTAAATACGCCGGAGTTAGCACCGTTGCTAAATTGAATCTGTTCTCCTGAGGCAGATATTATTAAAAAAAGAAAATACAGATAATACGTCGTGACAATAGGATAAAACATGGTGAATTTTACACAATAAGTCATGTATTAAGCGTCTTTTTAAAGGTAGCGAGCGAGCAGCTTCAACCAAACGGCCTCCAGCAAACAACCTGAGCCGTCCCTGCTGAAACGTCAGTCCTGAACGACGTGAATACTGACGACAAATGGCAAATGATTATTTTTGAGCTGCGGTAATTGCTGTGTAGCTGTGCGCAGGCAGACATGTGTGACTGTGCGTAAGAGTGAGTGAGGAAGTTGTTGTCAAATGGAGACACAGGTGATGACAGAGGCCTTGGGAAGGTGTGTTTTCGGCCAGAACACAGCTGCAGCTGCGTATGCGTTTGCATGCTAGCCCACTGGGGCAGACTATAATCTGGACATTACCAGTGATACCAGTTTGCGTCCTGCAGGGTGTTTATCCGTGTCCGCGGGTCCTCGGTGGTGTCAAAGACCCCCTCCTGTGCCAAAGGTTCCACCTTTATCACACAAAAGCTCTCATCTCCCCCTGCGGTATCACATGCTTTTACAGAAATAATCCACAGAGGGGCGCTACTGCTGTTTCTGAGGCTGAGATCACACACACACGCACACACACGCACACACACACACACACACACACACACACACACACACACACCATCATTTCAGCCAAACATTCTCTTCGCTCAACCTGCTGTAGCGCTCTGCACAAGCCGTTGAAATAAGAATGGTGGAGATTTCAACAATAGAGAACGATGCATAGTTAACAATTTTCTAAAATGTTTTAAATTTGGCTGAATGAAGTTAATGCAGTTACATCGATGATTAATAATACTATTTTGTCACTTTTGGGGGGCCTGAAGCTATAGAATTATGTGCCTCATCTATTTAGCTTCCACATCAGTCAAGATTTACATTTTAAACATTTCAGTTTTCACCATAAAATAGTTTTTTTTTTTTCATCCTCTGTAGAGAACAAGCAAGAGTTTTAATTTAAGAAAACAAAAAAAAAAAGAATACAACTGGGCCCTCTTCCTCTGAGTCATACGTAAACACAGCTCGGTATCTGGGACGATGATGTCAGACGCGGTAAGAGAGAAACGCGGCAAGTGAGGACGTGTTCTAATAAATATCATTACATTCAAGCCGGCTGAAAATATGCCAGCCTCTGAGACGCACTCCATGAATACGGTGAAGATTAACGAGCTGAGAAATCAGAGCCAAACGAGCTATTTTGCTCCAGGTCAAGGTCAGCGCCACGTCTTAGGCCCTCTCAGCTCAAACCACAGGGGAAGTTGGTGCAACACGCGTGACAAGGCTGCTGCTCGCCAGCGCCGTTGGCCTCATTTGTCAGAGGCTGCGACCATACTTTAATATTTTAGAGAGCCTGAGAGACAACGTAGGTTTGAGGGTGTGATAGATTCGGGGTCGTATGAGAGAAGGAAAATATGCACTTAATTTTTATTGTTAGGTACCAAAATAATGTGTTTAATTTGTTCTTTGTTGCTTTATTTTTGTGAAGCTAAAATGACTTGATCACAGGATTTGTAGTCTAAAGTTATGTTCTACCACAGTCACTTTCTATTTCTAAAATTAATTAAAATAATAAAATAATTACATTTAAATGTTAATTTCATTCACAAAGTTTTTTATTATTATTATTATTCCAATTGCATTTAAATTTATCGTATCTTAGGTCTCCTTTACTTTTCCATTCATACTTTAATACAAATATTTTAAAATAAAAATATTTTAATATATCTAAAATATTCTCACTAAAATTTTTATTTTAATTTAATATTCTTAATTATGGATTGATTTTTTTTATTTTCCCCATAATTTGTAATTATCTTAAATAATTTTCAGGAATTTGAAATCAGTCTATGCATTGTTCAGTTTTGCATTTCAAAGATGTATGTAAATAAGTAATATATTTTTCAGGACAGTGTGTTTATTGATCAAAAATCATTGCCGGAGATCAAATATTTTAATTTGGAGCAGTAAAAGGCGACTGCAGGCAAACGTTTGACTGTCTCGTTACAATAACTGGGGCGTTTTCACGGCCGAGGACAGTTTCATCTGTGGACCTTTTGTGTCCCCCCGGCTCCCAAATGTTCCTCGCCACCTCCAGAGCCGGCTAATGGATGCAGACGGAGGAAGTGTTTGACATTACGGACACAGCAGTGCTTGTTTTAGGCGAGCTGGTCATGTGGTTTGCCCTAGCAGGCCACATAGTACCTCCTAAATGTGACCCAGATCCCCCCTCCTGGCAGCTCCAGGGGTTTCAGGGACTGTCCGCTCTGGGGGGAACCGAGTGTCGGTTTAGCCCCTGAGTGAACACAAGTCAACATGCCTGAACTCCCCCCCTCACCTAAAGTTACACGTTCCGCTCTGCTCAGCCAGCTCGCCCTCCCTCAGCTCTGGAGCGGCGGCCTGTGTGAGGAGCCGCGCGCTGGGACCGGGCTCTGCTGCCTGCGCCGGCGGTTTGGGCCCGGCCACATGGTACCTCATCTTTCACTGTCACCGCGCCGGAGAGGAAGAGATCAAAACAAACACGTGGTGGCAGAAAGTTCCTGACATGATGAATCGCCGTAATCAGTATCAGGCAGCCCAGAGCGCTCTCTGATTGGTGGAGGCCCGTTTTGACAGATTCTCTGAGTGACTGAGCGACGAGAGGCTCGGACGGCGCACCGTGACCCGAGACGCGGCGGATCCGAGGGAAACCATCACTGAGGGAAAAGCCTGCTGAATGTAAACACATCGACGGGGGACGTATTTGCAACCTGGAAGCGGCGTGTTTGGTGGGCGCCGCGTCCGTTATCGACCCAGCGGCGCCGGCAGGAACGATGGCGGTGCTTCCAGACCTCAACATCGACTCCATTGTGTGCATTGTTTACCTCCTGTGTGACTTCCTGCTTCTTCATCCCCGAAGAGGAGCACAGGAAGGCCTGACAGTCTCCAAATCTCACGTTCGCCCAAACAAAAAGCCGCTTTGTGGCTCATTTTCCTCCCTGCGCTGCTTCGCATTTCCAGGCGGACGGGTGTTATTAGCATTCCACAAGGTCAAATCTCCGCACGCCTCCGATCCGCTAATTTCGCCGTCTGGGATTGTTGTGGGGGCTTCTCTAATGGACATGCTATCAACTTCCTGCTGCCTGTCCTGCAGTTGCCGCAGGAACGGCCAAACGGCGGTTCAGACCGGGAACTGCCGGAGGCCTCGTCAGGTCATTAACCAGTCTGAACCGCAGCCAAAGCAGAAAGTGGAAAACGCGCCCTGATTCCCGACCACGCGCCCTTTGAAGGAAATATTCAGTCAGCTCAGAGGTTTCGAAGGATCAGAGACGGACTGGACCCCGTCGGTGTTTGACCAGCGTGGCTCCATCACTTCAGGAAGCAGGAAGTTCACATTTAGCACACGTCTGGAGGGCAAGTCCAGCAAAGTAGAGACCGGGAGAAGAAGAGGCTCGGATGGGAGACAGGGGACGATACAGCGGGAGAGGTTGTGGGGATTGAGGGGTGGAGGGACAGGGTCTCCCAGACCCCACAGCCAGAAACAACAAGCTGGCCTTCTCAAATTCAAATAAATAACAGAGCGGAGGAGAGCGCGGAGGCGCTGCAGATAAGGAGACGAGGAGCAGGAGTCGGGATGCTTTCTCTGCTACTCTGAATCTATTTAGGATCACAGCCCGGGCCAAGACGAGCAAAGCAGCCAGTGACAGATTTATACTGAGCACAGGCTCTGCCCTCGCACCTAATGCCAGGCTTAAGATGCATTACACAGACAAAGGCGGCAGATTCCACTCGGAAGAAGAAAGACCTTAATTAATTTGGCAAGATCGCGGAGGCCCGGCGAGCCCGCGTCACCGGTTCTCTGTGGCAGGAATGTCAGCTATTTACCGGCGCTCCACAAGACCTGAAAGGAGAGGCGAGGTGATGACGACCGGGGCCGCCGTGCAGCAGATAGGGAGAGGATACTTTTCAAAAGCTAAAAGCTTCCCAGTTTTGAAACAAAGACGAGAAGGAAAGCGAAGAAGTGATTTGGAAAATGGATCTGACTCCAGCCAGCCCGTCAGACCCTTCCTATGGCCTACCCAGACATTCCAAGCTCTGTTTGCTCTCCCTCAGCTCCTCATTTCAATACATAAATAAAAGATGAAAATTCGGAATAATAACTTTACAGTTTGTACAGAACAAACAAAGACTTCAGTAATTTGAACTTGTCCTGGAGGCTGTCTGATAACAGCTCCCCTCCGTGTTGCTTCAGGTGGTCGAGGCCGGACTGGGCCGCTTGCAGCCTGTTGAAGGGTGCAGTTGGCAGCTGTCAGGCCTTCGTTAGCTCCCAGAAGAGGTGTGAAGCTTCCTTCCAAAAATAAACAAATAGCGGTGGCATGCATCTTCCCAGCAGGGGGGCCGGAGAAAGTGGAAATTGTGCTTCTTTCTCACCTGCTTGTCAAATACAGCATCGTTTCCTAAACCGCAGAGAGCATTACCCTAACCCTAACCCTAACCCTTTTCAATCGAATAAATTCAAAAACCCAAATATTCGAGTTTTGTCACTCTAAAATGTTTTTTGCCTGTTTTAATATCAACCCGACTGCCTGTTTTCCCACATTTTAGCCTGTGTGGGAACAGACGTCAGAACCTGTTCTGGCACCAGGGAATCCTGAATTTCACCTTTGGTCAACCATTGTGTTCATTTCCATTGTGTTTTTTTATGCACATGTCCTTTTATGACAACTCCCAAGATACAAAAAAAAAGCTAGGCTGAACAGGAAAATATTTATATGCCAACAAGGAACCGTGCTTTCCCCATTTTCCCTTTTCCAGAAATGGAGAAACTCCCTGTCACGCTCTCAAAGGTTAAACACCAGTCATCCCCCTGAAGCTCCTATAATGAACTGATCTATTTGTGATTCAAAATAACTTCAGCATTTAATAAAGAGTGTTGTTTGATTATGTTCTGTAGCTCCTAAATAGCGCGTATCTGCATATTTGTATTACACATCAACTGAATTTGGCTGCGGGATTAGTGCCGTTGAGCCGCCTTCACGCCTGACTGCGGATCTATTGACGGTGGATGTTGATCCAGGCGCATCAACAGTGTTACCGCAGCCTCTCATCACTATTTACATATAACCAGTTACACCGACGCGAGCACACAAACGCACGTTCTGCGCTCTCTCCCGGGTTTATGCGCATCACCATAAAAATATATTCCTGGTTGTAACAAAAAAAAGAAAAAAAAAAAAAAAGAAAAAATAAACTGTTCTGGAAATGTCCAACTAACCACTGACAGATGATAGAAATTAAATTACACACACAAAAATAAATAAATAAATAAATCACTGGACAAATATTCAGTACTGTGGTAAAATGTTTGGACGTTTTTCGCTGATGTGGACTTTTCATTTCAGGACATTTAAGGGGATTCTGTTTCCAGCCGGAGGATGAAAGAAGGCATTCACAAATTAAGACAACCGATTAAAAAAAAAAAGAAAAAGAAAAAGAAAAACAATGACAGCAGAATGTTTGTTTCAAAGGAGAAATAATAAAAAAAAAGATTACACACAATCTTTATATATTCAACCGTGCGCTTTAAAATTAATTTATAATAATATAGCACAGAGAAACGTCATTATAATGTTCAAATAAATATCCTGGAATATCTATTCTTTACATTTTTCCAGTGTCTATTTTATTTAAATGACAATTATTAATCACCTGTAAGTGCTAAATCAGTGAAGATTTGCACGCGTAAAATGCAAGCATCACGTCGTTTCCTATACGTTTAATTCTATAGATTATTTTATTGGGAGTGTTAATATTAAAGATAGGTTTGCCTGTATAGTTGTGGCATCTTCGTGAATATTTCCTCCTGCGTCTCCCCGCGGAGACGGGGGACACCCCGGGCCCTTCTGTCAGCGGTCAACTGCTCACTTCCTCCCCTCCTTATTCTGGGATTTAGGCTAATATTTGGATAGGATAAGGTTTTATATGTGGAGCGCGCCACTTCAGGCCCGAAGCTTCATATGGACAAAGTTCATGGAAATAATGAGAATAATCATTTTTAACGACTGGATTTACGCGGGATTAATTATTTGAAGACTCCTGTGGGAAAGTTCTGGTTGGTATCTGCACCAAAACACACAGAGCAGCTGAAAGGCGTTGTGTGAGATTTGATGCTGGTTTATTGGGAGGGTGGGGAGGCATGAAAGAAGAGCATGCACAACATCTCATCAACATCTCTTCATAAGATCAGTTAGAGCAGCCGCCGAGCTCTGACGTTTACAGATCTGAGCCATTTAAAGATGTTATTTTGGGGGTTTGGTGATTTGTCATGAAACCACAACGGGACGCGCTGGACCACACAGGCCTGGTGCGGCAATAAGAACCAGACTCTTCCTCCATCACATCTGCGCATTCTTAGTCTTATTCTTATTATTAGTATTAGTAGTGGTAATAGTAGGATTCTTCTTCTTCTTATCATTATTATTAATATCATTATTAGTAGTATTATTATTATTAGTAGTAGTAGTATTAATAATAAGAAGAAAAAGAAGAAGAAGAATAAACAAAATGATATTTATTGTTATTTATATTCTCGAGTGTCATTGCGTAAAAGCGCAAAAGCAGGGCGCGCCCAATGGTTTCTGTGCCATTTGATCAATGGTGGAGTCTCACAACTCTGATTCACCAAACGGGAGAAAATAATTCAGAGTGTATTGTTAAAAATAAAGTGCTTCTATAATTTGGAAATATGAATAATATAATAATGACGTGCTTCAGTTAAATATGAATCACATCAACCGCTCTGAAAGCTGCAATTGTGCGTAAAAGTAACAAGTATTTTTCCCATTTTTTTAAAATCATATTTGAAATATCTGACAAATCTACAATATGGAGCAAACAGAGGTGTGAATGTTGCTTCTGCCTGCAGACAAATTCAGAAACTTCAGTCTTCTAATCAATGACCAGCGGCTCACTTTGCTCACTTTGTTGCGCTGTTGTCGGCTTGTGTTTAACGGTTCCAGGTTCAACCTGAGATGCTTTAACATGCTCACGTGTGTGTGTTCTGATGCTTAACGCGGCTTTTATGGGCTTCGAGTGTGTATTTTTCTTTTTTTTTTTTCCCCTGCATTTATGGACGACACTGGAGCTATTTTTATAATTCAAACTTACATTTAAAGCAACAGCACCTGGTTTGATTTCTCAGCTGTGGAATTGGACTGAATCTCTCCTCTGGAATCTCTGCCCTCTTATCTCTCACTCTCCCCCTTTGTTCCATTCTGCTGTTTCAACGTTCGCGCTAAAGGCTGGGTTTTGATTACTAAGACGTGCAGAAGAACCAGCCTGTCAGACGTGCAGCCCAAGAACCAGCCTGTCAGACGTGCAGCCCAAGAAGCAGCCTGTCGCTCCGAGGCCTCTGCTGAAGCCTGTGAGCAAATGCCATCACCGTCTCTTCCCATCGTGATTCGCTCCTGCGTTTTGTCTGTTATCGCCTGGCTGTTTCCAAAGGAGACTTCCGACTTGGCAAAGATGAACTGAGACAACATCGACAGTATATAAAAAAAAAAAAAACCAGTATAAAAACAGTTCGGTTGGGTTGAGTAAATTACTGGTTTACATTTGGACTCTAGAACAGCGTGAAATGTCTTTATGGAGCCATCGATGCGTAAATGTCTTGCCAGGTTTTTACGAGAGCTATAATTTTATGTGTCTGCCCCCCACAACACACTGCAACAGATTATTTGTGCCCCCCAACCCCGCACCCCTTCATTCCCACGAGGAAACATCCAAAACAAATAAGGCAAATCCTCCAGCGGCTTTATCTCATTTGAACCCCGCCGCTGCCTTCAAGCCTAATTCGTGCTCAATTGAACTTTTCGCGGCGCTTTTCGGACTAAAAGCGCATTAAAACTGAGGAGAAGCGCCGTTGCAGTGTGTGTGTGTGTGTGTGTGTGTGTGTGTGTGTGTGTGTGTGTGTGTGTGTGTGTGTGTGTGTGTGTGAGAGAGAGAGAGAGAGAGAGAGAGAGAGAGAGAGAGAGAGAGAGAGAGAGAGACGCAGAGCAAAGGTCAAGTTCAGATGCGCGTGTTTGTTCCCTCCTGTTCCTGATGGTTTCCAGTGGATCAGTGGAAATGTCTCCACGCACGCAGCTCCACAGCTCAGTGGAGCTGCGGGGGTGAAAGGGCACGCCCGGGGGCTTAATTTATCTATAAATACAGTTAAAATTTGCTTAATTCCACACTTTGGTTATGAATGTTTGCGTAAAACAAGTAGGCCCAACTCAGATCTAATCTAATTTACTGCCTTGAAATGAATTAGTTTCACTCTTTTATTTGTCCAGCGTCTTCATTCAGGCGCTAAAGATCTGCATCTGTCACTTCTGAACCTCTGTCTGTTCTGCAGGAGAAGCTTTATTTACACCCGAGCATCCGAACTATCTAAAGATATGAGTTCATACTTTGCTCTGAAATGAGACTCCGCGTGTTAATAATGGTGTTTCTGTTGAATTTAAGCGGCTGACTGGCAGTTATTGAAATAAAACAACCAGTGCAGAGCACAGACAGGAGTTTTTTAATGGTGGTGCGCGGGAGGCGTGGATCTTGCTCGCTTTTGACATTCTCATAGCAGCAGTAGCTTCTCCTCAAGGCACAATCCAGATGACACCACCCCGCCACCGCCGGGGCAGAAAGCAGGGAAGCGCGCACGCACACACACACACACACACACACACACACAAACACACACTCTCTCTCTCTCTCTCCCTCTGTTTGGATGAACTGTTTTGACACCAGGACGTGTTAAAGGATTCATCAAATGAATCTGAGAACCGCGGAGCTTTTCGCGTCTTCGCCGCCAGCCGTGGGAATACTTTGTGTGGGGATCCGTTCTGCGCTGTCGCGGAGCGCCGGTGGCGGAATGTGAACGAAACTCCCGTTTTGGCGCATGTTCTTCTTCACCGTGCGGAGCCTTCTCCTGCTTTCTGCGCAGTTGGGAAGCAGAGGAGGAGGAGGAGGAGGAGGAGGAGGAGGACAGCCGGCTTTTGTCGAACCGAGCCCTTGCCTATGGACGACGAAGGTCCCCTCTCTCCAAAGGCAAATGCTTTCAGTATTGCCTCGCTGATTTCGGCTGCGGAGCAAGCAGGAAACGCCGCGTTTGACAAACCGAGCCCCGGACTCGACCTGCACCACCGCAGTTCTGTTAAAATGCACTACAGCACTGTCACCAGGGAAATGGAAGGTAATTCAGTTTATTGACGCCCGAAGAGCAGCATGTATCCCCCCCCCCCCCAGACCCCACTTATCTGCTCACTACTACCACCGTTTTGAAAGCGCACCGCTGAAATCAGGGCATAAACGCATGAATGAAATGATTGTAGAGGCAGAGTCTGGCACGAAAACGTCGCGCGTTTGGTCATATAGTCATAATAAAGGTGGAGAAAGCAGCCATACTGCAGGAGGAAAAAAAAAAAAAAAGTTTTCCAAACTCCCAAAGCGCTGCGCAGTCGACTTTAATTCGCCGACGTAAAATATGCATTAAAAATGAAGAGGAGGAGGGATTCTAAAACATATATAAAGTTTAGCTCCCCACCTCTGTTCTATAGATCTGGCCAGTGACATGAAGTCAGTCGCTGCCTGTTTGTTTGTTCATGCAAATGAGCGTGTGTTTACCTTGTAACGCGTTTACGCTCCTCTCTGCCGCCAAATATCCGCGATTGTTTTCTAACGGGGGGTGATGTGGGCGATACCCTTATCCAAAAGTTAAAAGGGTGCCGGAAAGACCATTAAAAAGGGGCGCACTTCACTGTCAATCAGTCTCGTCCCAAGGCGAGGAAAAGGCGCATTACCTGCAGCTCCTTATCTAAATAGAAATAAGAACCGGTTTTATCGCGAAGGGGAGGCCCTCTGCGCCAGATAAGAGAGGAGACGTGGTTGCTGCGGCGCACAACAGAGGCCGAGCCACAGCAAAACACGCACGCTCTCATAGTTCAGATTCTCTGTAGGAGCCGTTTCGGAGCTTTCGGAACATTTTGTCACTTTTGCACTTTTGGTGTGTAGCATGTTGGCAGCGGATGCCCCCGCAGGGACTACTGAGCAGCCGAGAAGGAAACTTTTCAACGGAAAGGGGCTTTTTTACGCGTGACATCCTCATCTCTTTTGCTTTTGTCTGTTAACCGACTTGAAGGCACATTTAGTAAATCCAGTTTTTTGGGATGATTTCAGCCATTTCCAGTCCGTGGCTGACGCAGCTGTCCCATTTTTGCGATGTTGCAGCCTTCACGACGAGCAGCCTGAACAGCCTCAACACGCCGGGGGGCTACCACCTCTCTCCGTCCCCCGGGGACCCCTACAGCCAACATGAATCCCACTTCGAGCCCTGCCCGGCCGCCCAGCACAGCTACAATTACCCGGGGTCTAACCCGAGTCAAGGCCCGCAGAGCGACGGCGGGACTCCCAACTGCTCCTCGTCGTCGTCCAGCTCAACCCCGAACGGAAAAACCATCGTGAAGAAGAACCCCAAAGTGGCCAACATTAATGTCCAGCTGGAAATGAAAGCGTTATGGGACGAGTTTAACCAGCTGGGCACGGAGATGATCGTCACCAAGGCCGGCAGGTGAGCCCGCAAACTTTCCTGGTGTCTTCACGGTTTTGGTAGAAAATAAGAGATCAGCCAAAAAAAATATAACTTCACTCACAACCTGGTTCACTGGCTCACTAAAAAGAAATTTTTGCGTAAAAAGTAGAGTCTTTGAGTAATTTACACAAGATAGAAATCCATGGCCAATTTTATTCACTTATTACTGTACTATTTAAAACACTTGAGGATGTTTATTTCTTTATTTTCAATCAGCGTTTTATTTATTCAGTATTTATCTACCGGTATTCATTTATTTATTTTTCTATTTTTTCCTAGTTTTTAATTTAAAATATATAATTAATTAGATTTAAGTATATACATCTATTTCTGAAGTTGTGCAAGTGAGCAGTTGCAGGATTCAAACATCCAGGTGTGTGTATGTGCGTGTGTGTGAGGCAGCGGGTTGTATTTTTCACTTTTACGCGCGGCCCTTAAATGCAACATGGCGGCCGGTTCATTTAGATATTTGGACGTGAATCCAGTCTGCGGTCTCTTCTTTGTTCGGCTTCAGACGTGTGTGTACTTTCCGTCTCTTTAAAGGTTTGTCCGTCTGCTTCCCCGTCTCTCCTCTGTAGGCGGCGTCACAGGTATTTTAGTCAAAGAATAAAATTCGATGTCTGCCATCGCACTCTTAGCTACATCGCTAAATTCTTTCCACGATCTTCTGCAATAATAAAATGTCCCTCGGTACTATTTCTGCAGTCAATAATAAAAATGCCGTCTTGCGTTTTTGCAGTGATATAAGGAGACATGAGATAATTGATTTGATCCTAAAAGCGAGGCTAAGGTTTCTGACAGGAGAAAGGAGATCTGCAGCAGAGCACTTTAAAGGCTCCTCCAGCCTCACCTAGCCACAACACTGGCGCTAATTGAGCGTTGATTTCGCGGATCCCTTTCACTGACTCGGCGGATTACTCAGCGGCTGTTCTGGGGGGGATCTGGATCTGTGCTGCGGATGATGCACAGCTCAAAAATGTCCATGTCAGAGATCAAAACAAGCTGCCAAACCCAATCAATGCACGGTAGAAAAAGGTCTATCCTCTTTTTTCTTTTAAACAGGATGCAGAAAAAGAAATGTTTCTTTAGGAAAATAAATCATTCTGACTAAAATGTGTGCAAGTGATCAGAAATAAAATTTTAAAAAAAAGAAGTCAGATTTGTCTGACACGGGCTGGAACTTCAGAGGACGAAGCGTCTCTTTCTTCTGTTGCAGAAGTGAAGCTCTGAAGGCCGATTCTGCAAACTTGACCAGTTTAGGGGGGAAACCACAGAAGTTAAAACGATTGTCAGTCATTTTCTCTGACAAATTGAAAATGTTCCCGAGAAAGAAAGAAAGCGCAGAAAAAGCTATCGACTTTAACATTCGCCCCGTGTTTTTCTTTCTTTACCAGGAGAATGTTTCCAACTTTCCAAGTGAAAATATTTGGGATGGATCCAATGGCAGACTACATGCTCTTGATGGACTTCCTGCCTGTAGACGACAAACGTTACAGGTAATTTTCCATTTGAACACACCTAAACACCTCTTTTTTATTACGAATGGAAAAAATGATTCCTTCTCTGTGCCATTAAAATTATAATAAAATTGTCACAAACGCATAAATAAATACCAAATTCCCTGAACAACCCCGTTACTGTCCGGAGTAAGAACGAGTTGTCTCTGTTCCGCGTCACACAGGTACGCCTTCCACAGCTCGTCGTGGCTGGTTGCCGGTAAAGCTGACCCCGCCACGCCGGGCAGAGTCCACTATCACCCGGACTCTCCGGCCAAAGGCGCCCAGTGGATGAAGCAGATCGTCTCCTTTGATAAACTCAAGCTGACCAACAACCTGCTGGACGACAACGGCCATGTGAGTGTCCGACTGCTGCACGTAAACGCACCACTGTGTCCGATTTATCAAACGATTTATTAAAAACAAGAATCATTCAAATATTGATGACAGTCTGATCAAATTTAAAGGAGACGGTGGGATACATTTTTAGGCTTTACTCCAGGAATAACTCTGCCCGGCCTGTTTGACGGCACCGAGGATTTATATTTAAAATCGTTGCATTTTCATTAAAAACTGAAAATGAACTCATTTTAGCCTGGTAAACGGCAGATTAGTCTGGACTGATAACATGTTATCAGCTGACCTGATTGCTGTATTATTGTTCAGTTTATTTCAGCTTCACTTAACTGGCGTTGATCCGCAAATACTTGCTTTGGCATTGATCAGCAGATTTTTAAGATGAACTAAATAAGATCATAAAATAAGTACATGCAAAAAGCCTCCCCGTGGCTATTTAAGCAGTTTTTTGGGTTTTGTTTTTAGTCAAATGCAACCCTGATCCTTTGGAATAACTGTGTCTCATGATAATGTGTTGACAGTTTATTCATTATCATATATTTTTTCTCAGATTATCCTCAACTCAATGCACCGCTACCAGCCCAGGTTTCACGTGGTTTACGTGGACCCTCGCAAGGACAGCGAGAAATACGCGGAGGAGAACTATAAAACATTTGTCTTTGAGGAGACCCGCTTCACGGCCGTCACAGCATACCAGAACCACCGGGTAAGAATGCGCTACGCGATGGAGCCAACGGGAGACAGAGTCCGTAAATACAAGTTTATATGTTTATACATGAGCAATACTAGACATAGATTTTATTCAATTACATTTTAGAAACAACTCTTATGTGATTTCCGCTGTACACATTTAAAAAAAACAAAAACAAAACCAAACAATCCAGCGTTTCCGGATGACTGCGCGCATTGTTGCGTAAAATGTGCGTAAAGGCGTTCTCCTGCGCCGCCATCAGCGCGTCCGGTCTGTTTTCCATCAGCCTGTTTAAGATCACTCATCGGTGCATCCATCGATGAGTTCGAGCGACGTAAACATTAGAAAAACCGTTTCCGAACAGGCAAATGTGGAGAAACTCCGTGCGTAATTTGTGAACACATGTTGATTAGACTCGAGAAACAAAACACTTTTTTAAAAAAAATAAAACGCAAATATAAACACACTGTTACAAACTATTAAATTTAATAAAGGCTGTTCACACCAACCACCTCCTTCAACCTCCAGGCAGAGACGTCCTGCCCGCTAACAGAAATCAGGCACGCAGAGATTATAACTGAAAAGGATTTTCTGTTTACAGTTGGCAGCTTTGCGGTTTAACGAACCTTTTGGATTTAATTCCAGATCACGCAGCTGAAGATAGCGAGCAACCCTTTCGCGAAGGGCTTCAGGGACTGTGATCCAGAGGACTGGTGAGCGTTCACACTCCAACAGCAGCCTGCTGCCCTCCCAGCGTCCCTGAGCACACGAACGCACGCAAGCTGTGACGCGTTTTATCTGATGGAAGGAGTTTTCAATTTTAAAACACACAATCACACATTGTTCAATTATCTTTCACGTTGTTCTGTTGTCAATCAAGTGTCACTGACATATTATCAGACGGTTTGTGACTGTCAGAAGTGGAGTAGACCCACCTGACTGGTATTGTCAGATATCTGAAACAGTCAGTGCAAACACGCGTGGTGTTATCTGGAAATGATCTTTACTTGGGTTCTGACTGCAGCAATTAGGCCAAAGGTGTGTGAATAAACACACACCGACGTGAATCAAACTGCTTCATATTTCATCCATTTTTAAGGTGTAAATGCTCTTTACGGGCATCGGCCTCAACTCCTAAAATGCACATTCATCATTTGAAGGTTGAATTAATAAACTGTGCTCGTGACATTCATGAATAGAGTGTAACCGAATCCGTTCTCCATGCTTCAGGCCCAGGAATCACAGGCCCGGATCGCTGCCAATAATGAGTGCCTTCGCCAGGACCAGAAACCCGATGTCATCCCCACCTCAACAGAATGGCTCAGAGAAAGGTCTGCACACACAAACACACACACACACACACACACAAACTCAGAACAGCATTTTTACACCAATGTGACCAAAAGTTTATCCATAGAAAGACACTCGCATATATTATATGCACCATATCGTGTAGATTTTTTTAGTTTTGTCAGCAAAAACAAATATATTTACAGCAAACAGCATGAAATCTGCAAAGTAATTAATATAACAAGATTTTAACACATTTCTGTGATAAAAATAAAATACATTCTTACATCACATTTGCTCCACAAGATTTTTTTTTTTTTTTACCATATCTCATTTTATAGATACTCCGTTCTAGTTAGTCAATTAAGTTTATTTATTTACATGTGTTTTTTTAGATATTAAGTGAAATACGTAGCGACAAAGTCAAACAAAAAGATTCCTCCGTGTGCTGCTGAGCTGATCCCTTCATGTCTGTTCTTGCTCAGAGGACAGTCGGCGAGAGTACGAGCGCGACCCCAGCAGCACGCCCATACACGCCGACCCGGCTCACCAGCTGATGTCCCGGGTCCTCAGTCCCGCCCTGCCCGTCCCAGGAAGCCTCCACGCGGTCCCACTCACCAGCGGCCGGCCCAGCCCTCCTCACGACCTGCGCCCAGAACCTCACCCCCTGCCCCCAGACACCCTGCACCACCACCCCTACAAGTACCCCACCACCTATGAACACTACCTGGGAACAAAGACCAGGCCGTCACCCTATCCTTTACCCGGGATCAGAGGACACACGTACCACCACCACATGAACCCGGCCACGGCTAACATGTACTCAGCCACCAGTGGCCCCTCTAACTATGACTACGGGCCCCGATAATGACTGCTTCCCACCTGGGCCACCGCACAGACGTGCAGTGTGTGTTCCTGGCGAAGCTGCAGCGTGCGTTCACAGGCTGAAACTTCTCTGATGGATGAATCTTCTCGTATTTATTTAAAGGAAATGCCTCTTAGCTAAACTGCGAGCACCTGTTCCGATGGCAGCAGCACCTCTTTACCTGGACGGTGCAAGAGGACGGAGGAGGGAGCGGACGGTATCTGGTCACAGACTGGAGTTGAATTCTTTTGTTATTTTTGTGTTGGATGCACTTTTTGATTTTTTCCCTGTTTTTATTGCTTTCAAAAAAGCCATACGTTATATAGTCCACCAACCTTTGTAGACGGGATGTTTGCATGCTGAGCTCATCGGAGAGGGTGTCGAAACACATCCTTTTGTTTGAGGACAGAGAAAAAAATTTAAGGGATTTGAGATTTTTTTTTTGTAAGCACGTTGAGCCGCCCTGAGAAGCTTGTACCATGGCACTGACTTGCAGCAACTCAAAGTAAATAAATGAAGCAGAATGACTCTTCTGTATCTGTAAAATAAACATTAAATTCTTGTAATTCAGAAAGAAAACAGCCTTTACTGCCTGTCCAGGTTCCTCTGTCTTAAATATAAAACTACATTTTATACTCAGACAAATATGAGTATTTTAAAAATAACAGCTTCTAGAAAATCATTTTTCTTTTAAAATAATATAAATTACATAGAAGACAGGTGCAGCAATAACAGTCCAATTAATCATAATAACAGTATGTGAGAAAAGAGGAGCCAAATGTCGGAAAACAGGACAAAAGCTCATATATTCCACTTTTATGACTCGATTTTTCAGCTGTAATGGGACACATGTTTCAGGACGTATCTGTGCAGCCGCTTCAATCTCCTCCTTGGAGAGAGGAATGCTTTGTTGTCAAGGTTAAGCCAGGCAGGGATTACAGGTTACAAATGAAAGATACTAATGATTCATTTCAAAAATGTATTTTCTTCCCTCCGTTTCTTCTGTCACCGAGCAGAGGGGGGTGAAAAAAGGCTGCTCGGGGGCAGCTGACCTCTGACTGTTTAATGGCTTGTAAAGTGTCAAAGGTTAAATAACATTTCCACTCATTTGAACGACCGGCTAATTGACTGCTTAATTTCAGGGTTTGTTTGAAGCACAAACACCTAAATTAAGAGGAAAATAAAAACAGAATGAATCTAAATAAAAGCTACACTTGTTTAATCATTGTGGCATCACAAGGAATCTCCATGTTGCATTTATGGGCTTCCAGTGGGTTAAAAACTCAAAATCAAATAACTGTTTATCAAAAATAAGATATAAAATGAAAGATTTAGACATTTTTGAAATACGCACGTAAAATAACTTGATTTGCCTGTTCGGAGGGAACAAAGAGCCCCCTCAGCTTCTCTCCACACCTGCATGATTAACCGTTGTCAGCTCAGCACCAAACTGTATCCAGCACTGAAAATGTTCTCCACATGTGGCTCTTTTAATGAATGAAGTTTGTATCAGCGAGGAGACACTTGACACTGACGCCCGAGGCTGCCCTCACACTGGACTGAGGAACGCACCTTATTTCCTCTACTATTTTGAATGTGCAGTTCTAGTAAATCTATACAGAACCACACGGGTTGCTCAACTGAGATTTGTTTGAAATTTTTTTCAGAATAGGGAGAATCTGAGAAAAGGCGCCCACTAGAGGATCAGTGTTGAAGTGCACCCAGCCATCTAATCAGGGTCGCCATGGAGCCTGGACTGGAGACCATTTTCCGCAGCATATTTCCACACATGATGTGAAATAATCTCCAGCATGTTTTCCACAGACCCGAGCTCATTTAAACCAAGATGTTTCGACAAAACCTTCAGAACACAGAAAAAGGGCCCAACGTGCTCCTCCCTGTGCACAGATGCTGCTAAGGACTTGAAGAATGAAGATGATGATGATGACAATGCAACCTGAGGCCTCGTCTAATGCTCAGCTGCATCTAGAACATCTGGAGTGACACCGCGGTGACTGTTATTGGAAACAAGGGGACCTTAACAACGAAATTCCCTTTTTCTTTCCCGCGTGCATGTGCGTGAGGCTGCCGATGGACGCCACCGCAGCTGGGTAACATCCTCGACACATCTGCGAGTCACATTAGAACAAATAAATAAAACCACATTAACTGCGAGGAGACAAATGACTTTGGCTTATGCATTTTTTCCCCTTCATCGTTTCCCTAAATAATCAGACACTCGTGAAGACACCCAGAGATTTGTGGGGCGAAGCAAAACAACCGAGCGGATTACGACCTATTCCAAAACAGGACTGACCTTTGACCCCACAGGCCAAAGAAGACATGCGGTAGGTGATAAGTGAGGCACTGGGCCTATTGTCCACCAGCTCCTCGTCGTCTCTTTATTGACTTCCTAAATGATCCATTATGAAGTGATTAACGAGGTCGGCGGCCACGCCAGCGAGCGTCTTCTAATGCTGGCAGACGTGCGCACCAACGGATCCTGCATGTGATTTATCAGAGGATGGACGGAAGCAGGCCCGGCCCCGTCTCGTGTTTGCTCAGAGCCAACAGGAGAGTGGGGAAGCAGGTTTGAATACAAGATGTCACCAGCAGGGTCAAGAACAAAAAGTTCAGAAGGAAAACAGGCCTTAGGTTTGGTCAGGAGGGGAATCGGCGATTTAATTAAGCTTTTTCAAGCTTTAAGTGAAACGTTACGAGTGCAAATTGTCCCAGACATGAAAGTGATTAAGGCTGAGAAGGAGCAGCAGCTTCTCTTTGTCAGTTATTTCCTGAGCTCCTCAACTTAACAAAGCGTTTGTGAAGCAGAACGTCCAGCGTCTGAGGCCCGACCCTCGCGGGCTCCCTGGACGCGCCGCCGCAGCACGCCCGCCCCCGCGCTGCTCGTTGACTCAGATATTACCAGAGACAGAGGACAGAAAAACAACGCCTCAATATTTTCTCTGGGACGTTCATGACAAGACCCCTGGCCTCGCTCCTGACAAATGTTACTCCTGAAGACGTCTGTATTAGGTTTTCTACGTAAGGAGAGCTGGAATAAATACATACAGATTCATCCTGAATATTTTTTACAGTTTTAATTTCAGCTATTTTATAATAATAGCTAATTTCAGCTATTATATTATCTTTTTACAATTACTAGATCAGCCAATTAAACGTTTAAAAATGGAGATAATGTTAAAGCCAATTTCCCTGGATATCTTAGTTGTTTTATTAATATATTTTCCCTTTGATTTTTTTTTTTTTTTTTTTTTACATCTACAGTTTGAAAGCACTTTAAACAACAGACATAAACTTTTGTTTTACTAGCTATGGAAAACAGCAAATATAAGAATATTAAATCCTGAATTTGTTAGTATATCAGCAATTTGATCAACAGGAAATTCACCACAACTCATTATTGAATCATTGATACCTTTTTTGTATCAAGTAGCAAATATTTTCCTCTGAAACAGAAAACATGGACCAAGCAGAGCATCTGCAGATTGGAACTAAAGCAACAAGTCTCTGTTTTGTTGTCCCTCCCCTCCCTGCTGTGATTGACCTTGTTTGACAAATACGGCTCAGGTCAGGCCGGAGAGCTTGTGTGTTAAGCTGAGAACCCCTAGAATAACAACCCCAGATTACATAGCTGCTCAGGTGCGTCCTACACCTCGAATTCAACTTCACTGGAGCAAATCTCCTATTAGATAAGTCAACACAATCACATGGCTGCACAGAGCATCACAAAAGGCTTCAGCAAAGAGTGAGCTGGAAAAACTCAGCCGGGGACTAACGAACCATTTGAGATTGGCAGACGCGTTAGCTCGTCTACCTTCGTCTCACCACCTCACAATCACTGACCAAAGCCTAATGAGATCCGGCAGCAAACTGGATACAAACGCTTTGTCAAGGTTTGAGAACCCTGAGCAGGTTTTTTCTTTACTTCAGTCAGTACCTGAAGCCAACGAGCAGAAGTTCAGGCAGTCTTTGGTTCCTCGCTGAACACGGACCACAGGCTGATCCGCTGGTCTCTGGACCCGGCAGCCAGCAGTCTCTGCCGGGGGTCCTGGTGGTCAGAGAAGGCCACGCTTTGCACCATATCTGTGTGGTACTTCAGCACCGCCAGCGGCTGCAGCTTCTTCCACCCGAACAGCCGCACTCGGTGGTCCCAGCCGGCCGACGCCAGGAGCCTCCGATCCCCTCTGAGACACAGCTGGGACACGCCAGGGTTGACCAGCGTAACGCAGTCCTGGAGCTGGAAAAGCCAAAAGAGCGCATCTTAGCGAGACCGCACAAATGCACGCAACACAAACTCATGTAAAGAATTATCTGCAAATACCAACAGAGAGATTGTTGCCTGTTTTCAAAGTTCTCTAATTTTTTTGTTTGGCGTGCCATGTAGGCTCAGCTTAGATGCAAATTTGCAGGAAAAAAAATCAACCACGTCAGAGGACATTTGCATTTTGGAAGTGCACAAACAGAAAAAAAAAACCACACTTGAATATGTTGATTGATTTAATGAGAAAAAAAAAATCAGACAAACGAGACCAGCAGGTTTAATTGCAGCCGTGTAGGAAAGCAAGGCCAAGACAAACACTGACACGGAGGCGCACGCAGCTGATCTGACGGCCGGGGCCGGAGCTTGAAGCTGGGTGTCTGTCGGACCTCCTCAAACTCAACCATCAGTCGTTAAACATTACGGCACGAGGGCCGCGAGCAGATCTCTCTGCGTCCTGTTATTTGGTTTGGAGTTATGGAGGCCTAATCGGGAAACACGACGGGGCTTGAGTTGCCTTTGTCAAAGACGCCGCGTTGATGAAACGCTTGTTTGCTGAAGCCTTGTTGCCTTGAAGCGCTTCAGATGAATTGCGCTCACAACGAAAAGTTTGGCCAGGAGGAGAAGAAACGCAATAAATAAGGCACTGTAGGTTTGCCTGTTAAAGATTATGCACAGCTCCCTCTGATCTATAGCGTCCCATGGCCTGCATCAATCTCTATAAAGGGGCAACATTCTGACATATTGTAATGGATGGTGGCTAAGATCAGTATCTGAAGGGCCTGCTGTGGTGGGCATTCCTGGGGAGCGAACGTGCTCTTCCTGCAGGCAGGGGAGCTCTGCGGGGCCTGAGGATGTGACACAAACATCTGGATATGAGGGCTAAAATCAAGCTGGACAGCGTAAAATCGACTTCATAAGCTGTGTCGGGGGAGAGTAATGGCCTCGGAAAGGAGGAGACGCTGGAGAATTTATCTGCACGCTCCTGTTCCGGGCAGGAACCATCCACCCAGCTGCATGTGGAAGATATAAGCCAGGTACTCAGAGCCCAAGCGAATAAAGCGGAATGCAAGCGGGAGAGGAATGTCATTGATCAAAACAGAGAGCTGAGTTCACAACAAGCTGCCATGCGATTTCTTTCTCCTCTTCTAGTTCATCGGCACATCCCAGTGTGTTGGTTAGACCGTGGAGCTAAATATGCTGATACACAGAATCCTGGGGGGTGACATATTGTTTGGATCGTCGTTATTACCTCAAGAAGTTGGTATGCCCCTGCCTCTGTCCATCTGGTTTGCATTACAGCCCTGATAATGATGGGTTTAAGTGTCTGTTTTTGTTTGTTTTGCTACCCTTAGTTTGTGTCAGGAAAAGGCATTTGTTTCATTAAGGGGTCAAATGGAAGTAGTAAACAACTAATGCTGCATTAACAGTCAGTCAGCAGGGCTGGAGGGATAATTGTTTTTACCTTTAACAATCTGACAGAAAAAGTGCCAAGATAAATTTCCGAAGATCTTATCAGTAAAAATATTTAAATAAATACATAAAAACTACTGTGGATGTTGGCAACAAAAAAATGTCTCATTTTGATTTTTACGCTAAGCTAACTGGCCTTTTCATAACCACATAAAGACAAAATTACATAATTCTAATGTATTGTAAAGCTGTCCAGAGAGAAACTTCACAGTGAAAGCAGCCACGACATGAACAGAGAGGGACCGTTGTGCTCTCACCAACGCATGGGGCCGACCTGGCTACCAAAACAAAAACAGAGAAAAGCTCCGATTACGACACACAGAGTGATACTCTGACATTGTTTCCTGTTCGGGATCCATTACTCCGCCCTACCTTTATAGGAAAAAATCCTCTGTTTTCCAATATTAATGTGCAAAATTGCAACTCTTTACATTGTTTTTATGTAAGGGTGGAATGTTAATTCCATTTTCAGCAGCATTTTATATTGTGGATGCACCTCTTCACCACGAATACACAGCCCACTTTCACCACTGCCATTAAACAGATCTTTACATGTAATGAAATCCATTCAGTCTAAAAAGGCAGTCTTGGCCCATTTTATGTGACGCCACATTTTTCTTCTCAGTTCTTTGTAGCCATCTCAGACAGTGAAGGCCTTCATTTTTTTTGCTGGATGGCTCCTTGCTTGGATTATATTTGTAGCCTTCAAGAAGCAAATCGGTTCTGCTCAACAGCTGGGCCTACTAGACTTTTTTTTTTTTTTATGGTGCAAAGAAGACCCAAAGTAAACTCAAACTCCAGAATTCTCTTTTGTAGCATCTCACCAACAGAGGAGGTGTTCAAAAGGAGTGTCGACTTGGCAGATCCCACTCAAGTCTCCACTTTTCTCCCCCTCAGTCTTGGCATGGATGTTGGCCTTCACACTCACCCAGTGAAACGTTCCATCATCGCTCACTCACTGCAGACGAGCGGCTGGGAGGCTTTTCACAGGTATTTGTGACACGCCCTGTCCCAGAATCACACTCGGTGGAGGGGAGATTACAGCCTTTTGTCACCTTGCCTGTCAGAGCTTGGCTCCGGATGACAGGAGATGGATGTGTCAAACAGCTGAGCAACCCCATTCAGAAAAGAGAGAAGATGACAGAAAGAGAGGTGCCTAATAAAGAATGCGGGTTTTTTTTTTTTTTTTTGCATGGCCGACACTCGTGCAAACATCAGACATTGACAGGGTCTGATTTCCTGTCTGCTTTTAACATGAATGTTCCTCAGATATTGAGCTTAAAGTGAAGAACAAAAACATGGCCTTGTCACTTGAAGTTCTGAAGTTGAATTTTCATCAAAATCCAGACTATGGTGACGGTTCCTTGACTTTTTTCAAAAAGAGTTTGAAAAAAACGTTAACCCTGACTGAAAGAATACGGCAGGCAGCGTGTAGGTGAGTGCAAGGCAACCATGCTGGGGGCAGGGGTCCACCTGTACAGACCTGTCATCAGTCACAGAGAAAGCTCACCGTCAGCCATGCTTGATTTACACTGCTAATCTTCCTCTGCCTGCGCCTGCTCGCTTTTTCCACCCTGAAAGCTCTGCCTCTTTCTTTGTGGGAGAAGCCTTCACTGCCCTTGTCAATAGGCTGGAGTGTCCACCTCAATATACGTCCATCTGGCTTAACAGCTCGGAAAGCCTCAGACATCCACGCCCTCGCTGCCTCAGCCCTTAAAGATTGACGAAAATGCAGACTAGCTAAAAAGGAGGGGGGGTATTGCTGAAAATGATACTTTGGTGAGCTGGGAAGTCACCAGGGCTGGCAGGTCAGGCAGCAGATAAAGGCATCTGGGAGCCATATGTAAAACGTTAACCTTCATTTCTGAGGCTATCTGGTTTTATCTGGACTTGATAAGCTAACTTCACTGCCTTTCAGCTTCACTAAATCATAACTGTGCTGTTTAGTGTCACATTCTGTTTCCAGGAGGTTGCGCAGAAAGCTTCCATCTCTCCTGCCAGCCAGTTTCACCACACTGGACTGTATCGCTGGGTTCATTTGTGGGAAGTGGGATGCTGCGCCACTTACAGCCTCCTCAGTCTTTATTGCAGCCTCCCACTGTGAACTACTGTTCCCTTTACAGCAGATGTGTTTTTTGTTTGGTTAAGGGGCCTCAGAGGTTTTGATATTTTTATTGCCTCTCTCGGGTCGTCCGTCAGGACCCCGAACCTGGGCTGGCCACCCCGGGGGAAAGCGCTAGACAAAAATACTTTTGTGGGAAGAACTGAGGATAGCTGTCTGGACGTCACACTGAGTTGCACTTCTGGATAATTTAGAAGTCCCGGTTGGATCCTTTCCCTCTCTGTGTGCTTTTTTCCTGTCATCCTCATCCTGGATTACACGCTGAATCAATATTTTGTTGCTTGAGAAAAATAAACCAAATAACCACCGTCCACATGGTTTCAGTATATTGAATCAAATCCTTATGTAGTGTTTACATAAAGGCACTTTTAGCTTCAACAAAAAAATTAACTTTTGCAAATATTTCTAGTTCAACTATTCATTTGTCTAAAGAAAGAAAAAAATAATATTGCTTTTGCAGTGGAAGGGCGGAACAGGCTGTTGCACATCAGTTGATTTCAGGTGGTCGACTGCAAAATGGAACCTCTGCATACTTAATTATGGGGGAACACTAAGTGCGTCTGAGTATCCCAATAAAAATAAAACGCTACATTGTCTCATGTCTAAAATACGGCTACAGTACGTGTCAGTGAGTCAGTGTGTGGGTGGTTTGAATCCAGAGTGACAGTCTCAGCCCAGTGCTTGGCCCTGCCAACGCTGTGTAAGCAGCAGCTGATTTATGGCCCCTGGAGCCCCGCTGAGCCTCTTCCTCCCTGGCCACTCTCTGTTTTCCAGTGGAGGCTAGAGAAAGGTGATGCTCTCCACCTTATGCTGTCTTTTGGTGTGACAGCTTATTAGCAAACAGGAGGGTCGGGACACTAACGGGGGTCATTTCAGTTGGATTGTGTCAGATGCTGTGAAGTAATTAATGCTGCTTCAGACAATGAATTTAATTTTGTAATTTTCAGTAAACATCTACTGCATATGTTTGCTCTGCTTATTGTAGATACTGTACTTTCTCCACTAATTATTGAGGTGATTAAAATATTGAAATTATTATTATTCACTTGTTGAAAATGATTTAAAGCTTAATACCTCTGCAAATGAAGGCTGCAGGAGTTTGACAGACCAGACAACATCTCTACCTCTAAAAACATTGCTGCTGCTGACCTGAAGGTTCTGTTGTGTGTCCAGAGTCCAAGAGGCCAGCTTCTTCTCTGAGGACCCTGAAATACCCCTCAGCCGCTCGGTGTCAAAGGTCAGGCACATGACTGGCTCCGGGTGGGCTTTGGCTGAGCTCACTTTGGACCTCTGGGTTACATCCCACAGCAACAGGGAACCGTCCTCATATCCAGCCACCAGAAGAGGTCCAGAAGTAGAGTCTGTCTGGAGCAGAGGGAGGATGATAAGAGAAAAGATGAAGACAAAGAGGAGGGAAGATGCGAATGCATAGTGGAAAGCACTGTGTGGTGCCGGGAGCTGAGTGGAGCAGAGGTTATCATCCTGGAAGCTCCTGCTGACACTCAAGGATGTTGTGGGCCCAATTCATCAGCCTGCTGGGCTCTTTCCAGAAATTCATTACAGCATTGCTCACTTTGCTCCTCATCTGTATTACTGACCCCCATCCTTTAAATAAAAAAAAGGTACAAAGCCTTCCTTTCCGTTTTAAACTAGATTAATGTAGCCATATTTTCATACACAACTCAAACTGCTACCCATATTAGCCGACTTATTCTTATTATCTGTTAATATCACATTTCTATGATGTGTGCATTTGCACCGGTGGCATCTGTGGCCCTAATGATTCCATATGATCCTCAATTTTAGGGGCTATTATTATGTTAAGTAACTTTAGCCCTAACTTCTTCTTCTACCTTGTTTATTAATGTTTATCATAATTTCCCAGACTTTAAAAGGAACGATACACCTTCATCAGTACTTCATTCAATCATTGGCACTGGTTTTCACATCCTAAAACAAACTCAAGTCCATACGCACACACACAACACTATTGCTTCATTTCCATTTTGCCCCAGGATATTGGAGACCCAACCGCAATGTTTACAACTGCTGGAACCATCAGCATCACATGAAATGAGCTGAAACCACATACACAAACAGTCATGAGGCACGAAACCAGAACCGCCCTTTATGTTGAGCACACAGACCAACGCAATAAAAGATTTTAAATGCATTTCTATTTATGCAAGAGCTGACAAATTCAGTAGATGATGCAGAGTCACAGACATCATCTCGGTGCTAAAGTGTGTGAAACTATCATCCATGAATAGGCTGGGATGACTGGAGGAAACGCAGGAGCAGCTGACAGTAAGCAGAACAGGTCTTCTGTGTACGTGTGTTCGCCGCCTCCCTTCTGCTCAGATGTATTCTTTGACTGTAACCCAAGAAGGATCAAAGCACACAGACTCTCAGCAGACAAAAACTCGGTCATGACTTGACGTTACAGTGCCACTAAACCACTGGCCAAAGCACGGTGCCCTGCAGGAGCAAGAAAGGAAAGAAATTTTTTCCATGTGTGCTGGGGGGGCATGTCTGCTGCTCTTCCATCCATCTTCAATTCATTTTCTCACTTAACCCTCTATATTTCTCTTCTTCCATCTTAAAATAAATTATAGACATAGCCATGTATTTCACCCAAACACATCGGCATGGACGAACCTTAAGGGATTCTAAAAACAAATAAAAACAAGTGAAAATCAGTGGCCCCAGCAGGAAGCAGGCCTAAGAGTTCCAGGCTTGGGGCCCTCCGTTTCACTTAACTGTAAGACCTCCTTGATTGATGATGTCATGGGTCAGAGGTCAGGGCATCCTGGTTAGACACCTAATTCATTATATCCTCCACAGACCTTTCTACAAGAGGGTTCTCTGCTGGAGTGGGGCTGGGGAGCTCTGGGAGCAGATTCATCACCAGAGAACAGCTGGAAAGACAGATGGAAGAGATGAGACCAGAGCACAGATCTGATACCGGGCCTTCTCGAGACTGGCTACTAGTCAGCGTGTTAATAGACATGTGCTCTATTTTGTCATTACTGTAATTATGAGCATCATTATTTCAAGCAAACATTTCAAGGCAGAAGATTAAAGTCCTATTTTTTAGCTCTCTTTCCAGGCTGATGGTCACTCCAACCAGATGCTGGTTAGTCTGACAGCACAACAGAAAGTGGGAGGTTTTGCTCAGGTTCTCGCAATTTTAGCTACCCAACCTACAGACTTTCAATATTTGCTGTTTTTTTTAAAATTCTCTCGTAATGAAGTTATAAATCCACATATTGGTAAAGTATTTTCTGTTTTAAACCCATTAGTGCTGTCCTGTTTATCGCCACCATGGAGATAAAAAGCTGTTATCTGCTATGGTGTGTGTGAGAATGAAAAATTTTGGTCATTTAGATTTTCCCTTTACTGCATTTTCTCCTTTCATCAGTGAGCACTGCCGGTGTCAAATACTATAGAAAATATATATAACATCACTGTGTAATTAGAGGAAGCATGTGGGCAACATCCAGAGTTTATTGTGTACCAAGCCAACACTTCTGTCATTTCCTTATGCGGGAAGCTAATCCAGAACTGGAGACTAACAGTGTGTGTACTCATGGAACCGCCGCAGGCCCTGCTTCCACATAAGGAACCAATCGTTTCTTCTGCTTTTCGTCCTGGTCCTCCATGATGTCATGGCCACGAGGCAGAGAAGTGATGAGCTGAGAGTGATGGATATCTGTATAGGAACATTTCCTTTTCCCCGCCAGCCTCTGTTCACATTAAACGTCTTGCACATCATACATCAATACCATCCCCCTGGCCAATTCACCTCCAGACCCATATGTGGAGGCACTTTCTTCTTCCATTATTCACTATTTTACACTGTATCTGATTGGAGGAAAAAAATCAGAGAGCCTTGCCACCTTTTAGACAAAAGGAATGATGAAGGGAAACTCAATGGAGAAGAAAATGTGGTTTAACATCACATTTAATCTTTTCCATAAAGTCGGGCAGGAGAGAAGGCTTAAAGCAAAACGATAAATCTGGTGGTGAGTCTGTTTTCGAAATAATGGCGGCTAATCAGTACTTGTCTCAGCCCTGGGAAGAACACAGAGTGGGATAGATGGAAGATGGAGGAAGGAAGATGGTTGTCAGTGCCCTCTTACTGACGCATGTGTGAGACGGTGAAAGACAAGGTGGGGAGAGAGGTGGCGGTGGCAGCTGCTGCCTCCTGCTGTGTGGGGTTAAGGAAACAGTGGGCAGCGTACAAGCATTTGATGTGAGCAGCAACACGAACAGTATCTCATATGGCTGACAGACAGAGTCATGGGTAATGTGTGTGTGTGAAAGACAGGTAAGACACAGAGCAGCCGTTTCTGTCTTTTCCCACCGCGTGGATATCTTGAGCTGCGCGCTCGCTCTAACAGATGCCTCAACTCTGTGAGGAATCAGCCTGAAATGATTTAGAATCACCTAGGTCCTTCCGCTTTGAAGTCTGGCAGCTGCCTGCACTGTATTACATTGATATTATATTCATTTATAACAGTATAATTGATCATTATATTTCCTGGCACTCAACGCTGAACCGGCATGGGTTCATAACTCAGATGACGAGAGGCGGACATACTGTCAAATCAAAGGCAGGAAAAGAAAAACTCAAACAGAACAAAGTAGAAATATCAAGCTGTTTGAAAGGGTTTATGTGTCCACAATAATTTAACCTTTATGAATTTTTTAGCTGCCTTTTAGCAAAGTCTAATTAGAATTACAGGAAGCAGGACTGTGTGCATATCAAATAGAAAAGAAATGCTTTCTCCAAAGTAAAAAAATTAATATTATCCATGAAAGTAATTACAGGGTCTCCTTATTAGCTGAAAAACACTTTTCCTGGAGCATTTACCAAAGAGAAAGCTCGCTTTCTGACTTGAGCTGGAGGTACAGCTGCAGGCTGATATATGGCTGTGAACCCCCAGCCCTTCCAAAATGCTCTAATTACAGTAGTTGTAGTAGTTGCCAGGTGAAAAGAAATGCTTGGAAAAATGGCTCAGGACAGGCTGTAAGACTGTATACTGCCTCTTTAATGTTCATTTTTGTCTACTTTTATTGTTGTCATGGTAAATCAGAAGGAGGGAGCCAAGCACAGATAGAAAACAATGTAAAACAAGGAAATCTGGTTAGCATGGTGAGCACCTGGGGAACTGTGTGACGCTTACCTGAAACAGCTGGATACACATGACCATGCCCAACTTGGCATCTGGTACCAAGGTGCAGACCGGGGTCTTACTCGGGAGCTCTATAATCTTAATCTGCAGTGAACAATACAAAACAAAGAGGGTAAATGCATCATGCATTCCTTTCATTATACAAAAGTAAAGCCAGTAAGTCAATCTGTCTCATTAAGAAGAAAACAACATTCAATTCTAGTATCAGTTATTTATGAATGTATCCATCTTCTGTGTTTTAAACAGATGTATTGTCATTAGTTTCATGTTTTTATTACTTAATGTTTAGCACTGAAGCCTTGTCATACACGCACAAATTACAGTCAACCATATATCCACAAGTTGCCTGCCAAATTATGATTTGCTTGGGCTGCAGCAACCTGAGCTTGTCAGCAGTTCAGGTCCTCCACGGATCAGAAGGCCTCGACCAGCAGTACATGCAACGCAATGCTGTCTATAATAAATCTGGCTAAACCCTGAAAACTGCGACTGGAATGGTGTTTTCCTGTACACACCGGCGCTGATTTGGGTAAAACACACACCCTAATGAAGCCAATGATAAAGCGTGTGTAGCCAGATCACTACCAAAGCTTGTTTCTTCGATGATCCACATATTCATCCTCATTAGACCTCAGATTAAACAGCCCTTTAAGGGAGCAATCAGTATTTTAGCACCAGGCCACATCTGTCCTGCATGTTTACCTCTGCATGCCTGACAAAGGGCCTTTAAGGACTGCTCTGCGCCTCAGGTGATCATGGTTTTGTATGTGACATCACACTGCCCATAAATAAAACACCCACACGATTAATTAATGTTTGTGCTGCAGGAGCAGTCTGCTGGCAGGGATCTCACTGTGAGCAGTAAACAGTAAAACCACCTGAAGTAGCAATGAAGGAAGCAGAAGGTATTTTGTTTTCTTGGTTGCAAATAGGCTATTGCCGATAGCAAATAAATGAAACCATTGTGCATGCTTTCTGAAAAGGGAGGTGACATTTATTAAAGAGGAGTTCAGTTGTCTGGGTGTTTATTTGCAGACATGAAAAAGATTTTGTCTCTGTCCTTTGTGTCTGTGGAACTGGGTGGGAAAGGTGAATGACAAAAATGACTGTAGTGTGTTTTGGTCTACCACACATGGGCGTGTGTGTGTGTTTCTGTCTGGCTGTGTCTGTTGGGACAATGGCATTATTGAGGTGCTGCAGTCACAGGCGCCCTGATGCCTGGCCTGCTGGACTGGGGTTAGCAAAGGCACGTTTGGCTGGATCAGGTGACCACCCTGTCCCTTTCAAGTGTGGCTTCTCTACAACGGAGCAAGTAACATGAATCTGGAGGCAATCAAAGAAAGGTTGAATCGCTGGCTGCCCTCTTCTCCAAACCTGCTTCAGTCAACATAAACAGCAAAGGCTTGTGGGTGTTGCGCTTTAACTGCAATATCCTCTGTGATCCTGATGCATGGTTTCCTCAGTCCAGAAAAGAGTCTACTGAAGAGATGCATTACAGTTGTGACACCTGCCTGGTGGAAGGTGTTGGAATGCAGATCTATCTCCAACATCTAGAGCAAATGGATGTCTAACTTATTATTGGAGGTACAGTATCATATGGGACATATCAAAATACAACCATGTGCATGCTTATAGTACATGACAAAGCTGGATGGATTGCTCTTGTTATGGTTCAACCAGTTCTGCACACATCAGACCAAACATACAAAGACCCTACTGTAAGATAGTAAACATGATAAAAAGCCACAAATATGTCTAGTCAGAAAATTGCCAAGAACCGGTTTGATGATACTCTCACCGGTTGGCATGTATTGTTGTACAGAAAGAACTTTCCTCCAACTGATGAGAAAAACATGCCAATGGCCTTTCATCTGAAGCCTTTAATCTGCACCTGATTGTGGTATAATCCTTTTTAATGCTCTTGGAAGAACTAAAGTACAAGCTCAGGTGAAGGTTCTCACCTCCTCTGTCTCCTTTCCAGCAAAGGCCAGCAGAGAGCTTCCGGGGCTCCTCTCTAGCAGGGAGCACTGACAGAATCCAACGCTGCCTGTCCACACAGAGTCCACCACGTCGCTACGACCTTCACTCAGATCCCAAAGACACACTTGCATGTCCCGACCCTGACTGCTCCCAACAGGGGCACAAAAGCAGACTGACGGTTATACATATTTCTGTTGAGTTCCACCAAAATCACTCAAGGTAATGTAAAACAACTATGAAGATTAAGAGAGTAAGAACAAAGGTTTTAAAGGAAAGCGCTTACCTAATGAGTGCACTGGCAGTCTGCAGTGTGCTGACCCAGATGACGGAGTTCCCCGAATGGCCTTCCAGGATCTTTTGAGCCCTCCTTGTGTTCAGGTTCCAGATGTGGATCTCACCTTTCCCTGAGCTACAAAACCCAACGGATGGTTTCAAGCTGATTATTATAAATCATGAAATTTTTGTAGTGCAACATTTCCCTGCTGACTTGTCTTTAAGGATGCTAAAGTTTGTATTTTTTTTTTTTCTCCAATATTATGATAAATGACTAACCCAGAAAACAGAAGTGGAGAGTCCGCATCACGGCAGCTGAAGTGGAGGGTGTTGAGGGGCGCTCCAGACCCTCTCAGGATGTAGATGGGGGACGGTGGATAACGAGACATCCTCCAATCAATGTCAGGACGCAGGGAGGCTGCAAATCATGAAATCTATGGGAACAGACATGGAGAGTGGAACTGTGACAAGTGACGAGCACTTTGGAATTCTGTGTTCCATCTGACTTGGCCTCTTTTCTGGGAAACACTGAGCAGTAACAGAAAGAAGTTCCACATTGCCTCGAAGCCATTCCCTACCGCACAGGAGACACCTGCGTCAATTCAATGTCTGTACTTTCTCTATTGTTAAAAGTAACTACAAAGCTTATGGCCCTGTCTCTTTCTGTTCCTCCTCTACACCTCTCTTACTCAATGCATCATAAATTACAACCGCCGACAGTTTAATTACAACAAAGTGACGGAGATTCGGGCTCCTTACCCGTTCTGCAATCAACAGCCGTTGTCCCGCAGGCAGAAGGAGCAGATCAGGCTTTTATGCTGTTAGCAGGCTGGGCAGAGGAGGAAACAAGCAACTTCAAACATGCAGAAAGGATAGGGAAAAAAAACATCAACATTAACAAAGTGCAGTCATGAATTACAACAGAGGGATAATAACTGTGCAAATCAATAGCCTTTAATTAAATAACGTGTGTTGTAAGAGGCTGATTAAGTGGATTCCATCAAACAGTACCAAAATAAGTTCAGGAGAAAAGGTTTTACAACCAACAATTAAATGTCAGTGGTTAAGATGTTACCTTCATACAAGTCATCCAACATAATGAACGCAGCCTCACTCATAAATCCTCTCTAAATACACCAACACACTCAATAACCCCTCCTCCACTTTTACTTCTCATAACCCTTGCTCCCTGCAATCAACAGACATTTAAACCGGACCCCTAAGCATTCAGTGGCAACTCATTTCAGGAGGTTAGTGGTTAAATTGACCATGTAAATCTGTGAAGCACAGACAGAGAGCTCAACACTCTTTGACTGATGACCGGCACGATTCTTCATTCCAGTGGACTCAGTGACAGCTAAGCTGACCAATTTGTGTCTATAAAATATGAAGAAAGTGGTGAAAAATGTCAACGGTGGGTTTTGAGAAGGTCTGTAAGTTAAGCTACTACTCCTAAGAATGTGTGGGTCAGGCCACATTCCTGAGACACAGTCTTGTTCTTGTGCAAGAATGTAACAAGGTGAGGCTCACCCTGATAACAGGTGGATTAACTATCCCATAGTTTCATCTTGCAGCAGACCACTATTGTCCTGTGAGCCATAACAGTAGTCCGAAGCCAGCTCTTCTTATTTGCTCAAGGCCACAGGCTTGGAAATCACTGCTTGGCAAACATGATTGGCCAGCGTGGAAAGTGATATGAGCAAAATTATATTCTAACATAATT
>BJFM01000047.1:241751-298954 GCA_016586285.1 Arothron firmamentum
ACACACACACACACACACACACATACAGTATATATAAATACTGTATATATATATATATATATATAAGTCCCAATGATCTGGAGTGAAAATGTTTTGGTAGAGACGCATGCAAATTAAATGTTTTCTTCGTGGAATTTGGCTCTCCTAGTAGACAACACCGAAAAATAACGAAACTTGATGTACCAGTCATGGCAAATTGGCTCTGGAATCTGCCAACCATACTTCTTTGCATCTTTAATTGCAGTGCCGAGGAGGGCAGCCTGGTGCATGAGCTTTTTAGGAATACACCCAACATTAACACAGGTACCACCAAGACCCCACTTAGTACCTGTGTGGAAAAGCATTTCCAGAAAAGACTTTAGTTAACCAGCATCATTTTGTAAAGAAAACAAGGCTACTCTCTTTTTTACCTTTCATCGAGGGCTCCACATAATCTAAAACAGCAACATTCTGGCCCATTAGTGCAGCTGTAAGAGCAGATTTATATGTGACTATAGTGACACATACTATATACAGTATAACCAAAGAGTGAAAACACATTATACAATTATAACTTACCTTCTTTGGAACATGCAAGGCCTCCTGAACCACCACCAATAACCACCAGGTCATAGTCATATTTTCCTGTAAAGGATTCCAAATGACAGGTACGCACATATTTAATAACAGATATTCTTATCAGATTGGATAATTAGAACATTATAAAGCTCTTAACTTTAGTTGCGTTACACGTTATCAAGATTATCGATATGTAAATATGAGCAGAGGAAAGTCATTAGCCGAGAAAGACGTTTTCAAACTAACTTCCTTTCAAATTGCACAAGACTATCAATGTTTGATAAAATACTCGTAGGTTCTGTCCAAGTATTTCCTTTGGAGTAAAAACAATTCACATTAACCTGGCTCATTTGTGTCCTATATAACATTAAATGCTTCATACCCGTCAGGTTTCTTGTCAAAACACGAAAAATAGTCCTTTTCCACCGGTGTCGGGCCCTACAGAAGGTCGCCATGTTGTTTCAAAGAAAGGACCCTGTTTGGGTATGTGGTGTCTACAGTATTCCCTGAATAAAAATAACCCCTGCGTCAATTTATACATCTTGGTTTTTCTTTGACCAAACATAATAAAACTAATATTTATGAAGACAGCTAATGATATACATACAATTAAGACTGAAATCGAATTTGAAGTATATCAAGGTTCAATTATTCTTCTTCTCAACATATTTCGGCATGTTGCTGTATACCGCCACCTACTGTTAATTAGTTAGTGCCAACTTGATTCTTCAATTTCATTTAAATTTATCTTTGAATAAGCTCATTTATTATTCACGAAAACTAAAATATTACGTTATATAACAGTCAATAATGTTGAGGTTTACACAATTGTAGCATCCTTTTTTGTGGTAATATTACCAGACATTTTTCCTCTTGTTTATTGTAAATAATAAACTTATAAACCTGTGGAATAGGATATACAGTACTTTTATTATAAAATAAGACACAAAGCCAAGCATCACCTTTTTTTCCCAGGCATGATTTATTGAAAACACACCAAATTTATACTCTACAAACCAATATTTTTCAATTATTTTAACAAGCCTAATATTTGCTTGTGAGTATTAGTAAAATGAACATAATACATTCTGTCACTGTGGTATCTGCTGCTCGCTACGAAAGCATGAACAACTTTACTTTCTCGTGTAGGAAATGAAAACCATGTTTTTGAATGACTATAGATTTAAAAGTTTATAATACAACGAAATACAAGGCAGGAAACCCACCAACAGTCTAAACTACTCGGGGCTGTGGGCTGTTTTTGCTGGATGAACGAGTGAATTGTGGAAAAAGGGAGGGAGGGGGAGGAGAACACACAGGATGGAGCAATGAGAGGCAGAAATAAGCTTATATAAAACACACTTATCTTCAACTACCATGGAAAAGGTTAAGGCACATGATAGGTACAAACACATCTGCTACTGAGTTACAGTTACTTTATTTTGACAGTCTTGTATCTACACATATAGGATCATTTGATTTGATACCGCTCCATTACCCTGCGTGGATTTTATTCATTTCTTTTTTACAGCACAGTCATTTGGCTTTTTATTTTGCAAATGTACAGTGCACATCCACGAAACCAAAACCCTCCTCTTTAACGAGCTGCAACCGCAGGTCGTTTGTCTGTGGCACTGAGACGTGCAGTGAGGAACTGCCAGGTGGGTCTTCACTGCGGGGGTTCAGTATCGTCCAATGAAAGCACACACTTCTGACGACACATAAAGGATGCTGGGTATTATAACTTTTTTGTTTAAACTTTTGAAATTAAAGTTTATACAGTGTTATTTTTTTTGTAGTTTATTGATTTTTACCACAACGTACATCTTTGTAAACACTGTAAAATATGCAAGCTTATAAAGTCACATACAAAGAAAAGTTAGACTAGAATGCAGGCACATGCCGTTCACCGTGATGACGCATGATTGACACCAACTCGGCTGGATTCTCTTATTGTCCCAGAGATGCTGGATCACTGGGAAGTAATGGCAACATGATCCTGCATCTCTCTGCCTTTATAGAATTTTTCTTATTTTACATCACAACTGGCCACTCTGTAAAAATATATACCATGAGATCAAACTCGATGTTCCATTTTGTACAGTGTGATGCTCTTCTTTTAGGTCACCTCATCTGTCTCCGTATTTCTCTTTCTACATGTGAATGAATTACTTAATATCCAAATGACACCACAGAAAAACTGGCACTTGGAAAGAATAGAATATAAACATCTGTACAGCATCATGCTCACAACTGAATGTTCACTGGTGGATGTGAAGGAGAGTTCAGTGATGCCGTAAATCCAGAGAAACGAAATGGAGCGACTCTGTCAAAAACCATTTGAGAGCACCTTCGCTCTCCTTCAGACTGGACGCTGTAGATCAATTTTGACAAATATAAATAGGTGATCGTCGGCGTGGCAGGGCATTGTTCGACAAACATTTAAATTATGTGGTTATTTCACGTTTGAAAACATAGTGAGCCTTTGTGAAATGAAATGTGCTTCCAAACAATGTGATATTAACATACAACTAAAATGATCTTCTGTTTTTTTTGTTTTTTCCCCCCTTGACCCTAATATACATTTATATAAAACCAAGCAAAAACTTAAAAAAAATTAATATCAATGAGAGAACTGTCTGCAGCCTGTTTTTCCTCAAAAACACAAATCCTTTATAAACGCTTTATATCCTCTTTTAATACACATCAATGACAGAAAGCAACCAGCCAACGAGCCCAGCAGACTGACACCGACAGCAGAAACCGCATCTCTGAGGATCAACCAGGCGCTCAGAAACACAAAGTTTCGTCTCCATTTCATCGTTTGCGGACACCTGAAGTGCACGCTCTCACTCTACCTGACGACTGCAGACTACTTCACTAGGACAGAAACCGCTAACTACTTTTACCTTGAAGCATGTCAGTGCACTTTAATATAAAAAAAACAAAACAAAAAAAAACATAGTGAACTCAATGGATTTGAAGTCTTTATGGTTGAGCTGCTGCGATGTTTCTCCTCGTGTTCCGGATCACTTTCTCTCCGTTTCCATTCTTGTGTCTGCGCCACCTCGCTGAAAACAACCTTCGCTGACCTTCAAACCTCTCGCAAGCATCAGTAAAACCAAAGCTTGACAGCAAAACTGCTCCAAACCCTCAGAACTGAGAGAGAGCTCCTTCCAGGTGTGGAAACACCAACTCTGTCTCTCCAGCTGATTTCCTTCCAATTCACGTTCCATTTCCATCCACGTCCTTTACTCCTCTTTCGCGTACTTTCATACCTTCTTTGTTCCCTTGTTAAACAAGAGTCTTTTGTAAAACTCACATGAAGTCCAGTGGGAATGTGGATATGTGAATGTGTTAATAGTAGTCATCTAGGTCCTTTTTTTTGAATCTTTTTTCTGGAAATGATAAGAATGCTGGCTGTTTGCTGCGTAGTCGCTGATGTGATAAATATTTTTTCTTTTTAAATCCTCTTTTCTGTACAAAGTCCAACTCCGACGATGACCTTGGTGTGAAATGGTGTTGGTGAGATGAGAGTTCCTCTTCTTGGTTGGGGTTCTGCACCGTTTATACTTTAGGCCTGGGAAAAAAAACAAAAAAAAGAGGATTACATCCAATTTATATTGGTCTGTTTTTAAGAATTTGTGTTAAATGAAAAATTTGAACCACCGTGGTACCGTTTGGTGGCTTTATTCATAATTATGTCTTTAATTATTATCAATTAACACCCACTGAAAGGCCAGAACTGGGCACAGTGCGTGATGGGCTGGGCCCACTCCCGCTGCACTGCCAGGCAAACAGCAGAGGGCGCTCTAGTCCCTCCTGATCACACCTACCTGCAGTGCTCAGGTGGATCTCTGCGCTCGCTCAGTGGTTCTGCTTGAATTTACTACCCGATCAGAGAGACAACTCTGCATCTCAAATCCAGAACAAACTCTCAGATTATATTTCTCTATTTATAGAGGCAGATTAGAGTATGTTTGATTGCCGTTTTAGTAATTTCATAATTTTTAGTTATAGATTAATAATTATTATATGTATTTTTATTTTAACAAAGATAAGGAATAAAGTGAATCATCACCACATGTGCAGGCAGCGTGTGAAGTATTAGCTTTGACAATTAAGTGCAGAGCGATGACATAATTACATGAATAGCTGGTGGCAAAGAAGGCTGCGACCAGAAGATGAGGCTGATGTCTAATAAAAGGCCGGCGATGGTGAGGATGAGGCAGGGTCAGGCAGAAATATGAAAACAATGAAATTCACCCAGGTCAGCTCGCAGCTTTGAACGAGTCAGGACGGACCAATAAAGTCTGGATCAAATAACTCGCCAGTATTATATAAAACACTACATTGGTATGGAGCACTTTCACTTTACTGCTTTACCAGGTTGGTACGTGGAGACAATTTATGTCTTACATCCATCATCAATTAATTTTTCATGAATTATTTATATAAAGACTTTTGGCCCTGCTGGCAGGAATAACTGAGTCCCAGGAGGATCCGTGTCAAACGCAGAGCAAAGATTCATTATTTGCCAACAATTTGTGAGAGGTCGTCAGGAGAAGTTAAGGCAGGTGACGTGCAAACGTAAAGCGAGCCTGAAAATCAGCCTGATTTCAATGTATCAGATGCAGCAGTGGAGTCAGGCTGAAAATAAAGTCCTTTCAATTAAAGGAAAACCACGCTAAAAGTCATATTCAGATGATACTGAAGCTAAGTTAGTTTGTGAGGCATGCTCAAAATGCTGGTCTGGGTGCAGGCTGACAGCAGCTCTACGTGATTCAGTTTGAGGGTGAAAGAAACACACAGGGTTGGAAATGGATATGGAGGAAAAACGATAGAGACTGTAATTTGTGCAGTGCGTTCAACTCAGACCTACCATGCATGCACTTAGACCCAGGAGTCAACAGGCTGGGGCTTAACGTCACAAGCATCCACCAGACTGACCGCAGGCCTGTTACTCCTGATATAGTGTTTCCTATTTGTGTCATTCTGTGGCCGTGGGAGGAAGGGTTAAAAAAAACAGCAAAACAACAAAAAAAAAGAGGTCAATACATTTCAAAAATACACTCAAAGAACAGAGAAGTGTTGTTAGATTGCTGCCTTCAGCTAGGAAAGAAGTCGGTGATTACGAACGAGCAAATCGAAAGCATGCAAATCAAAGCGGGAGGAAAGGTTTCAAGGGAGCAGAACACCTCTGGGAGGGACCGAGGGCAGAGGCAGGAGACGGCTGCGGAGCAACGCCGGAAGGCCTGTGTGCTCCGAACACAAACACCATGTGGCGTCTACCTTATTTCAAAAAGCAACAGTGTGATCCTGCAGACCTGCTGGACCTGCTTCTTAAAGGGAAGAAATGGCAACCTGATTGGTTTATTGTGTGTCAGGCACCAGAAACACCCAGAGCTAACTAACGCATTCAGGGAACTGAGTGCCTGGAACAGGCTGTGTTTCTGATGCAGTCAAATTAGCATCGAGGCTAAACTAAAAAAAGCAAATTAAAATGTGAAACACACAACATTTGAAGTCCATGATCCTTGAACCCAACACTTTAATTTGAAGAGGAGGAAAGAACACTTACAGGAATGAGCCAAAGTTGCTGTAATGCACTCTTGACTGCGCTAATTTCAAAGTGCTACAGGACAAGAGCAGATCAGAACTACACTACAAAGAGTACTTGAGAGTGCTCTGACTCTTGTCGGCGGCCTCCCTCGAGGCCATTATCATCCAGTGACTCTGCTTTAACCTGGACTAACTAATAAGCAATAAACAAACTGGAGCTGTCGTGAGAAACGGCTGTATAATCAGCAGGAGATAGCTTGATAATGCGGCGGTGCGTTCGCTGCCAAGGCGAGGGTCGTGTCCACCAAGAGCGCCTGTTGGCACGCTCTTTTCATCAGTCACACATTAATTACTTTGTAGACACATAAAGCTTACACTCAATTAACTGGCGCTCCGCAGATCTGAGGCGCCAGGAGCATTAAGAGAGAGCGACGACTCCTAGCCTTGTTCAAATCGATAGGATTAAACGCTGCTAATAAGCACCACCAAAGAAAACACCAGGAGAGGGAAGGGGGGGGTTGAAACAGAGGAAAAGGTCATGGCGTTTTAGGTGATCCCTTTAAGAGAACTGTACCTTTAATGGCTCCCGCTCTGTCAGGTCCGCGGAGCCGTCGCTGCTCTTGTATCTGCAGTCCTTCTCCCTCTGGTCGATGGTGGAGTAACCATCTAACAAGACCAGAGAACAACAGAAAGTCATTCTCCTCTCCAGCCAAGTCCTCAATTCCACCTTTGAGATCGTTTGGCTCGAGTTATGTTTCACTCAGTGGTTTAAATTTAAACAAACGTTTTTGAGAAATTAGAGAAAAAAAAAAGTTGAGTGCAAAGAAATCTGGGGGGGGGGGCAGCTCTTCCCTGGACCCAGCTCAAGCATCACAACAACATTCCCACAATTCCCAGACTTCTCATTCTGTTTGTACAGCAAAACCGAGTCAGTGAGCCAGAACGTTTCAGGGTAACGCTTCAGAGCCAGCGACTGAACCCTGCACGCTGAGAGTTATGCAAAAGAGAGTAAATTAACGGTACAGATGCTCAAACAGATGTTTGTTTTGGGGCCAGATTAGTCCCACAGCCCCCCCCAAACTGCTGCCGAGGCAACTCTCACCGACTCTTCAACTCCGAGGCCAATACATCAGTTTATTGAAGAGAATTAAAAAACTTTTAAAAGGTAGACTTTATTACACTTTCGCTACACTCGTTTAAAGGATTAATCCAAGGACTCGAGACTGAGGGGAATATCTGGGGTTTTGCGGTTGCTCTCCGTCAGCACTCCACCTCTAATGGTCCATCAGGGCGATTATCTAATCACCGCTTTGTGGAAACCCCTTCATTATCCGCACCACATCAACCCATTTGGTCCAATAAAGAGGCAGGAGCAGCAACACTGACACACAAACACAGACCTTGGTTCTTCTCCATCAGGGGCAGGGTAGTGTCGTCATAGGCGGACTTGCCGTTCTTGGTTGATTTAGGAGTGGCTGTCACTGTGGGCTGGAGGAAGAGCAGAGTGTCAACAACAACAACAGCAAACAGCAAACAGCTCCACTGCTCCACGCTGATCCCATCTCAGTCAGTACCTGGAAATGGCTCTTGTTCCAGCCGTCCTTGGTCAGAGCGTTCCTCAGCTCTTTGTAACTCCAAACTGTCTGCAGCACGTGTGACGCCGCCTTTGTTTCACGAGAGGATTGGCTGAGAGGGCACAGAGGCGGACACATGAAAACAAACGACCACAGCGATGGAAAACATGGGCCATCTCAAGCCTTGTAGACCATTTGAGGCGAGACGTCGCCATCAGCCCTCCCCCAAATCGGGGCGCGTCACTAATCGGCCGGGCGACTGAGCTTAAGTACCTCAAAGACTCGAGTAATGATCTCTCCACGGAGCCGCAAGGACAAAACTGAATATCAAAGTTGGCACGAACGTGCAGCTGTTCAAGTGACTGAGAAGGCGACGCCAAATACAGCGCTAATTTAATGAGCAAATATTGCGTACTGCAATCCCATCCCTTCTGTACTTCAGTTGAAGACTGACGGTCACACCTCCTGAAGGAGACAGTAACGTAGTGTGAACGGCCCAGCGCGTCGCCGACTCGGAAAGTCGTGTGGTGTGAACCTGGCTTTAGGCCCCCGAGAGGCCCCCGGGGCTTCATTTGTAATTAATGGCGAGATGAGCACACATTTCCTTTCTTTAGCTGCTTCAGGGCCACCAGCATTAATTACATCTGAGGCGGGGGGAGGGGCCGCCTTCAAACAAAGCTGATGTCGGGCACCGGAAAGTGAACCTTGATGTGGGGAACTGAAAGCGTGCTGCAGACAGATGCCACTTGAGAGCGCTTGATGTCTGTTTTCATCATCGCTCATTACGCACACAAAAGCAGCCGAGCCCCCAAAACAAGCCCCCACAGCTCTAAAAGCTGAGTTCAGCCTCGTTAAAGCGCAGTCAGGAATCACTAGAGACTCTGAAAAATCTCCTTCATGAAGACGAACGTAAAAGATCACAGTCTGAAATACATTCAAGGTCATTGTGTGATCATTTAATTATAACTCTGGGGTATAAACACACTTTATAAATGTAAAAATATGAAGTCTGCCCGACCTACAGTATGAAACGGAGGATAAACACAGCTTGTGGATAAGTGTTTTACTGTGTTGGAAAAGTAAAGAAACTGGAACCCATACCATTGCCTGCCACCAGGGGGCGTGAGCCGCTCCTGACTTGTTTACAAACGTGGCTTCCTTTGACCGACTCAAAGAGGGGGTGCGTCTCACCTGGTCCGGTTGATGGCGACCAGCTTCTCGATGGCCTGGGCCTGAATGAGCGAGCGGGCGTTTTCGGAGCTGTCGGTGACGATCTCGTGAATGGTGTTGAGGATGGCGACCACGGTGTCCTCCTCCAGGTTCTTGGCTGGCCGCTGCTGACCGCTGGGCAGATTGCTCACCAGGTCCCGCATGGCGTAGCTGCCTGTAAGATGACGTTTGATCCAGCGTCAAACTTCGTGTCACGTGAACTCCGAACTGGAGGCAGTGAGCGGCGGGCAGCCGCCTCGTACCGATCAGGTCCTTGTTTCGGCGGTCAATGGAAAGGTTGCGCAGGGCGATGGCCACGGCTCGGACCACCTTGTCAGAGTCAGAGCGCAGCAGCTCCACCAGGATGGGAAGACCCTTCTCCTTACGCACGGTGGCTCGGATGTAGTTGGACCACTGGAGGGCAGACGGACAGCACTCTGTGAGCATTTATCCTCACAGTCAACCTGAACCCTCTGCTGCAGGTGCTCCAGACATCTTGTTGCTGGACTGATGGGACTGCCTGGGACAACTCCCTGACAGCATTTGAGGCATAAAGTAAATATATGCTTCAATACACACACACATACACACCGCATTAAACTACGCGGCAGTCCAGCACTGCTCCTCGAGCTTGACTAAATCACAGTGGGACTCTGAGTGAATGCCGGATATAAATTGTCTTAATATAAACATCAGTAGATTTTACTTCTCGTTTTTCTGCAACATGAAACATTAAGTCTGACATTAAAGGGTTTCTCTTGGAAGCGCGGGTACCCTGGAGATGCAATTACTCTGAGGTGGGGAGACGCGGCTCTGCCGGTAGGGGGCACTAGCACACCTTAAAAGAGGAGGCTCCATCCTGCAGATGAGGATTAATGAAAAATATCTTTGATGTCGTCAAAAGAAGCAGCAAGATACTCTGTTGAGCCAGCATTTAACATCATGAAGGAGAGGGAAAAAAATGGGTGGATTTCTTTGTCAAAATGTTCCATTTAAGTGAAAATCACTGAGAAACTCTACACCTGAGAATTCACTTACCCGCCTGACTGAGGGCTGAAAACTGAAAACTGGATCCTAACTGGGATCTCACTGGGACAACTGTCTCTTCTTGGATGCTGCTGCACCATATAAGAGATCAAGAGTTCTGTTGTTTAGCTCTTTTGTCATCCCACTGACTGGCTACTGCTTCATTTAAACGATTGATTTCAGCTCCATTATTCACATGACATCATGGCGTTTGTCTGCTGACCCTCCCCAGCCCCGGACTCACGGTCCACTGTCCAGCGCTGAGGTTCTGCAAGGCTCCGGCAGCAGCCTCTAGGGTGTTATAGTTCTGGCTCTCCGTCAGCAGAGACAGGTAGAGCCTCACTACTTCTGGCTGATACAGCAGCTCAAATCCTGCAGGGAAACACACGCACACGCACACACACACACACACACACACACACACACACACACACACAAACCCAGTGGTCAGACCCCATGAAAAGACAGACAGACCAATTAGGCTCTGCAAAGGAGCAAGCAGCAGAATACTGAAGTTTATCTGCGGCCGTGGGGAGAGCTCCTCTGGAAAAGGAAACAGGGAGGAACTTTGGATTAACGATCATGCCTGATAGCTCCCTGACAAAAGCAAAGAAATTGGCTGTGGCTTATTCTGTAGCGTCAGAGAGAAAATGAGCCTGTACTCTCTGCGTGAGGATGTAGCACCTTCTGAAAAGTGTTCAAACTCTCTGTCCTCAAATCTGAAGCACTGCGACTGAACAGCATTATGAAGGTCTGGAGGAAGGTTTACACATCACATTTCAACACTGACAGGGAATCTTTACGGCCTCATAATACAGAAAACATAAAACACAATTCAATTATCAGGTAATAGGCAGCAGAGACAAAGCGAGAGACAGAGACTGAGTGCAATTCAGCCCCAATCTGCACACACAGCGTTCTCTGCAAGGAAGGAAAATGTCTCCAGCAATCGTTTCTTTCACAGTCTTCACTTATTTGACATTTATGAACAGCCGTTGTTTTGAAATAACTTATACATCTACGCATTTGAGATTCAGAAATTAAATTTGCCTTTGCTTGAATGAGTGAATCTAGGATTAGCTAGCTAGCTAATGAATGCGCATCCGTGTGTGTGTGTGTGTTCTTTTTTTTATTGAATTGACATAAATAGTGGTGGTCAGGGGGAGTGGCGATATATCCCCGCAGGTGGTCTGAAAGGTTTACAGAGCCTCAGATCTATAAAACACCGCCAGAAGACCCGAGATGTTAACAGACTTGTGCAGTCCGAATCGTACCTCTGCCGCCGCTCTGGCAGAGATCTACAGAAATACCACTTGGTGAGCAGCTGGATTCTGGCAGCAAACAACCTCCTTCTTTCCATCCTGGCTCAAATGAAAGAAAAAATATATATAACCGTGTTCTGTAAGGCCGGTATTTTCAAGGTTCTACTTGAAACCCTGGTATTATTTGGGCAGGGATACAGTCGAACCTGATCTGATTGATGCACAAATGCTGACAAGACTCTTAACATATGAAGAAGCCTCTCTTGTAGACTGACTTTATTTCTAGAAGACAAAACAGTAACTGGTGGCAGTTTCATGGGAAGCCAGTAGAAACCAGCAAGCTCACATATGTGCCTCTTAATCCACATCTCACACCCGCCATTTCCAGAGAGCTCAAGCTTGGCTGCGTTCCCCGATTGCTGGATTCACATGTAGCTACAAAGTGGTTATTAACAATTCAAGAGACATTGGTTCTCAGCCCCTATAGCGTGCGCGCCAAACCCCCGGAATGTGCTCGGGAGGGAGTGTCTGGTCGGGATGTTCGTGGAGGTGGTGCCTGGGGAAGCGCATGTCCAATAGATGCTCTCTGGGGCGATGCAGACGGACGCGTCTGCAGACCAGACGTTCAGGAGCGTTCTGCATGCTCCTCAGGTTTCTGGGCCTACTGGGTGCAACCTCAGCAAATGGAGACCATGTTGGAGGCAATTCTGCTGACAGACGCCTCATCTCCAAGGCAGATTCTCTCCAGGCTCAATGTCAGCCAGGGTTAACCGCTCCAGCTCATCTGTGCTGTCGCCTGAAGACTTCATCTTACATGCCTGTGACTTGGTCTGGCAAGCAAACACGACTTTCACACCGACGTGCAGCAGCGCATGGATTTAACAATAAATAGTGATTGAACTGTAATTTTGAGCGTACGTTCGAATCAGCTCAGCGTCGGTTTACACTTCTCTTGAAAACATGGCTGCGGTGATTGACCTTAGCAGAATTCCCTGCTGTCAAAACCAGACTAAACATCTGCTAGCCCTCTCCCTCGGTGTCATTGGGGGGGTTGTAATGTCACCGGGAGTCTCTCCCAACAGTGCAGGCCAGGTGGAGATCTGCTGGCAACTACCTAATCTTGTAGTTGTTGCTGTTGTTGTTGTCATCAGTCATCCCCAGCTAGCCCTGTGGCCTGCTACTTGTCAGTTTGTTAGGCAGAATTACAACTCAGGGTGGAAGACGAGCTGTCAGCGTGGGGTGACCTTGGCTTTGCTCAGGGCGCCCCCCCTCTACTCTGTGACAGACTGCAAACATGATGGGATTACTTAAATACGTCTGTATCCACAAGTGAAGTGTGGACTGCATTCAAGAGCTCGTTCTCAGATAGCAGCGCAGCAGTCCAGGATGTAGGCAGCCTGCAAATCGTCACGTATGGAGCAAATGAAAGTGTTCAGAATTAAAAGATGGGGCCTATCGCAGCTACACTTAGCTTCCACCACACGCCCAGAAGATTTAAACATGCTTCTGCTCATATTTAAGCGTTTTCCATTCACTCTCTTTATCAGTTTAAGTTGCAGCTGCAGGTTATAATATTGAAGCTCAGGATGGGACCAAAATAGCGTCGGCCAAATAGCTGGTTCACACGAAGGATGTGCAGAAATATTAGGGTTTTTAAGAGTCCTTCTGTTAGCATTTCAGGAACCAATATTCATCTGCAGAAGTGATGACCATAGATTATTAATGGACGCAAAGTAAAAAGCATTAAAAAACACAATATATAGACATAAGGATGACCTACTCCCACAACACAACTGTTATTAACGTCGTGCTGAAAGGGAATGGATAAGTGAATATATTAAAGTGTGACTAGCTTTGTGTAGCTGAGGCTAGTGTGACTTTCTCCTCTGCCCCCTGTGCTGGTGGGACAAACTTCACACAGCTAATTTACTGCTGAGCTCAGTTCTGCTTCTTAGTACAAACACTGAAGAAGAGAGAGAGAGAGAAAGAGAAATAAATGGGCACCGTCTGCAGCTCATCTGCTCTCAGCCTTAAATGAGGTGAGAGGAGGAGCCGCAGTTTTTTTTCAAAGCAGGAGACAACAGTGGCAACTCCTGCAATCGAGGGGAAGCTCAATTAGTCCCTGTGAACCCAGCTGGCCGTGTGGTGCTTAAGCACATCAGAACTGGGTTAGAAGTGAGCGATGTTCACTACCGAGCTGAAGCACTTTCTTCAGCTTCAGTATTGGCAGCAATTAAAGCTGCTCTATGACGGCGTGACAGGCTGGTAAACGACAATGGATCACCTGACGGACTAGGTGGGTGGAATGAAAACTCTTCCACTGCCTCGATTTACACCATCTGTCTCCTGGGACATGCATTCCTTTGGACAGAAGTGGACACACACACACCTCTGAAAAGACAAACGCACAGGGCAGTTGCGAATATTACAACATCCTTTAATCGCAATTATTATTCATATTCGTGATTACTGTCAATTATTTATTTTATATACAAAGTTGCATAAAATAAGTATGAATCTGAGTCTGATGTCATCTTATTGCACCAGCAGCAGCAGGCAACGTTGCCATGGTAATCACATGTTGTTTACCTCTCGTCTTGATCGGATCGGCAGCGAGCTATGGCTAGGATAGTATGCTATGGCTAGGATAGAAAGCTATGGTTTGGATAGTGCACTATGGCTAGGATAGTATGCTATGGCTAGGATAGAAAGCTATGGTTTGGATAGTGCACTATGGCTAGGATAGTATGCTATGGCTGGGATAGTGCGCTATGGCTAGGATAGTATGCTATGGCTGGGATAGTGCGCTATGGCTAGGATAGTATGCTATGGCTAGGATAGTATGCTAGGGCTAGAATAATCTGCTATGACTAGGATAATAACAACATGAAGGAAGGGGAGTTTCTGGTTCCACAGCCACGAACCACGGCACAGCTGTGGGTGCATTTTGGTTTTAAGCCTAACGATAAAGGAGAGCCCAGTAACGTGAAGGAAGCGATCTGTAAAATTTGAAAAAAGTGCCAGTCAAAAGCGCTAACGCAACAAATCTGAAACAATGTCTCCAGACCCACCATCCACAGCAGTACGCTGAACTATTTCTTGATGTTCAAAATGTCATTAAGTTGCTCTTATTCGTTAAGGTGTACAGGACAGTACAGAATTTGTGTTAATAAAGCTCATTATGCTATGATAGTAGAATATAAAAAAGAAAAAAATAGACAATATAATTGTCAATCGCAATTATTTTTCTGAAAATTAATCATCTCCAGAAATTCCTAATCGTGACAGCCCCACAAACACACTTACCTGGACATCGATTCACGCCTGCTACAGCACACACACACACGGTCTCGCTCCTACACAAGTGCATAACTGTCTCCATTAAATCACTGCTGCACAAAAACATCTGAAGTGGCAGACGAGAGAAAACAACCCTCATTATTTTTAAAGCCACTGTTGTGGATTCATGCCGCCATCATCCACTGGTTTCTGTTCCAGTGACACACTGGTCACGTCCGGGAGCAGAAGGAGCTTCCTGAGGTAACTTAGGTAAGTGCGACACGTGGATGACGGGCCAACAAGAAAACAAAAATGCTCCGGCTTCTGACCATAGATTTCATTCCTATGGACACCGAGGCCGTTCCAGTTGGAAAGCCTCAAGCCATCAAGTTTCCAGTCTTATTCCACATCTGTAACTCATCCATATTTAACCACACTGGCCCTCTGTATGGAAGAGACTCTTTTTTGAGTACATGCTGGAATAAAGAGTGAGTGCTCCATCGCTAATGAAGACCCCTGCAAAACAGCTGAGAGGTGACAGCCCAAACAGCACATAATTGAAGGTAAGCATGCCACCGGGGCAACAATGGTCGCGACTCTTTTAAATTCATTAAAACCCATTAGCTGTGTGGCGGTGACAAGCAAATAAGAGTAAATTGACGGCGCTCTCAGGAGCATTGGAAAAGAGCTCCAACAGGTCGGCTTTGAGTGTCTGCAAATAACGGTTATTTTGAAGCTTCTTGAAAGAGCAGCAGATGGATGGAGTTTATAGACGCTGTGAGGATTCCGGCGTGTGATGGATAATTAGACTTGGATAGAAAACACACGCGCCATCTGTAACTACAGCCAGAGCAGTTATGGAGGCGTTCACGAGGGCGTGCGTACGAGGACGTCAAACAGCGGCGCTCATGGCCACAAATGGCCACTCAAAGGTAAGGGGAAGTGAAGATCAGCTGTCAATCATGAGGTTTCACCCAATTCTGAATGGCTAAAACATTCAATTAGCAAAATAATCCGAATTTAACGTTACAGTCCAAATCTGAGTGTGGGAGGCGCTCGTCTCCTTCCTGAATCCTGCCACCAGAGGGCGATTAGAGCGCTTAGCCTCACTTTGTATTTCTCGACAACAGACGGCAGCGTTCACGTAGATTTATACATTACGAGCTTTACTGTCAATTCTAAAGCGTAAGTATAACAATCGCAGCTATTATGGAGCGTTTATTGCCAGAGGGAAGAGAAATTGCCAAGCCATTTGCATTATGAATTTGCATTTTAATGTCAGATGTGAAAGTAATCAGGCCCAGAGTTGAGCTCCGGAGTGCTAAATTGATTTCTCCTTTCGGTATTTTTGCTGCTGCCGTGCACCTCGGGCTGCAGGCACAGACGCTCTGTCACATCAGTTTAGAGCAGGTTCATCTGACTGAAAACTGGCAGCTGTCTCCAGCCTTTGGGACAGCGCTTGACTGAGAAAGCACCGCGCTTCCTTTCTTCTGATGGTGAAGCCAAAACACAGCCCGCTGCCAGCACACAAAAGGCTGCTCACCTCCCGATCACCCCTCCGGACTGACGGGCTCAAGGAGTCATTTTTCCGCTCTGCCCGATTATGGCTGATGCAGATTGGCATCTCTTTGGGAATCCCCGGGGCAGCGCATATTTGCATGCCCACGCTGCGGTTTGGCTGCGGTGCGTTGGACGCTCACAAAGAGAAGCAGACAGTGGCGGCTGGCTCATCTCTTGGACAGCCACCCATCAGCTTTTGGCCACAAATATGCCCTGTTATTATTGGGGTGGTTTGGGAGGCCATAAAGAGAGGGAAAGTGAAGAAACACAGAGATACCGAGTCTCCGCAGGGTTTCTGGATGATAGATGTGACCAATAATCCCAAATTCTGCAGCAGCAGCTTGAATACAACACACCACGAACAAAAGAGGAACATTTGAGTGTTTCTGTTGCTCTTTCTTCTTTGTCCTACTTCACTCTGGCACTTTGTTGGCAGAGGACTTTGTCACGTGTGTTCAGTGACGTACGGAGTTTGATTTCACGTGATTTTCTGCAGAGTATGTAAAACACACATAGCATCAGGGGTGGGCAGTTATTTTGCCTGAAGGGCCACGTTGGGTTTTAGATCTTGATGAACGGGCTGGCCAGGTGGTGCGAGAAACTAACCCCCCAAATGAGGATCAGAGGTTGACCAAAAATCGTGTTTGATGGACTATTGACTGGGAAAATATGGTGAAGAGCCTCTAAATTGGTCCAACTGGAGATGAAGCTCCAAATGATGTTTGGCCCCACCTTCTTGAGAGGACATGTTAGCATGCTAGGTGAAGGGGGGGGTCTAAACCTTTTTCTAACCAATTAAGCTAACAACCCTCTTTAATTTGGCCTTTGGAGAAATTAAGGCCGGATTAAATAGTCCATTGGGCCACATGTGGCCCCCTGGCCTTAGGTTGCCCACCTCTGCTGTCCATGGTCAGATCTCTGAAGATGTTTGACGGATATGCAGCCCCGCCCCTTCATTCACATCCTGTTTCAGCCTGCTCCCTGCAGGGACCCAGCAGAAGCACCTCAGAGAGTCTGGCCTATTAAAGCATCCACTGAGGACTGAGCACTTTCGGCCCCGACATGAGGGTATTTCCTCTTTCTGAGCTGAAGGGCCTGAGACATCCTGCTGTGAGCTTTTAGACCAGATAGAGAGGACACATCAAATCCAAAACACATTTCCAGTCTGTCTGTGGTGCAAGTCCAGCAGAACTAGCGTATAACCCCTGAACGTCAGGGTGAGATGTTATTTCCCTCTGGAAGAGGCACAAATGAACACGATATGTCACTTTTATGAGGAACGACAAAGCCTTCCATAACAATTTGCCGCTCATTTCGGCTCAACAACTGAATTTCAGAGTTAACGCAAGCTGACACGTTGACACGCGGCAGACGTCGCGTCACGAGGAGCAGACCGGCTGTCTGTGCACGCTCGGGTGGTACGGGCTTTTCACGTCTGTTTGTGCTCTGACAAGGTGCTACTACTGTGTTTTGCACTCTGAAAATGCTGCTGCTTTATGATGCTGAATGGACAGGAGTTAAAAGGATACTCCACTGTTTGCAAGCCCAACCGAGTGCACTCAAGAGCTGAGTCATAATATTTATGAGAGAGCTGAAAACAGCACTTAAAACGGTTTAGAGTCGGGATAAGGCAGCGTGGCTTCAACAGCAGCCCAGGCAAGTCTGCCTCCTGCTGCTGCTGGGGTTACTCGTGTTAACAGCACCACAGCATCATCATATATAAGTTGTTTACTTTATAAGGATTATTTATTCAAGAGAAATTCCCCTTGAAATTTATCTGAAAATATTTAGTGTTATTTGACACAAGTTATATATGACATTAGGCCCTCTTTCTAGCTTCCACTTTACACGCATCATTTTTGGGTAAGTTAGTGTTCAATGCTCCTTTTTTGCTGTGTTGACAATTTGGAGCTCAGGCAAAAAAAAAAGAAGCCGACTAGTGTCTGCCTCTCTGATTCTGGTTTGCGTCGAAAAATTGGTCCTTGAAAACTTCAGTCAGGAATGTGGGGAACAACAGAGGGCCTGAGAGTTCTCGAGAAGGCAAACCTCGTTATCGGTCCCTGGTGTCGGGTGGCAGTAAACGCTATAATCTCACGCTCTCGGCAGGAGGACGTCGGGGTGACCTCTGCAGAAATTATTCCAGGTACTCGGTGTTTTTGTTCAGTTGTGTGTTGTTTGGCTAATTCGTGCACTCAAATGTCCTCCCCGACCCTACTTGAGAAAACTGATACCGTGAAAACAAGATGGCAGAGACGACATTGCACTTCTGTGACTTCTGTCGAGGACCGGGGTCGAACCTATCGCCAAGAAAGACAGCTAGATGGATCGCGAGCTAAAGCTGTAGCACGGATAGGTAATCAGTCATCAGTCATCATCTGTAGCAAAAGGTGCGCAAGGTTCGCCCTAGCGTGGTCATCTCAGGGCACGAGGCAAAAGATTCCACTCACTGTAACCGTCGAGGCTTCTACACATCTCTTGGATAATCAGTAATGGTGGAATAAATATGCCAGACAGTGGGAGAACAGACAGAGAAGCCTGCCGCTCTGGCGGGAACATTCATTTCCTCTCTTTTTACTTCTTTCAGTTGGCCTGTGTGTCTCTCCTTTTCTCTCAGTCTGCATCACCTACGAATGCAGCACACAACCCACTGCTCCACCTATTGATGGGGACAATACAAAAAGATGAAAGTGAAGGTAGTAGTGGGTTGCTATGGAAACCTTTTTCCCTCTCAGCTCTAACAAATCTGCTGATTTGATGTTAATGTGAGACGGGAATGCAAAAAAACAGAGCAAAGAAAAGGGACAAAGCTCCATCCTGCAGTCAGTCTGGCCCCTCTCTGTGACATTCTTCATCCATACGAGATGAAGACGGGGCTTGAAGTCCCAAAAAGCAGCTCCAAATAGATACTTTCTCCTTCTCACCTACCAGACCTGCAATTTCAAAGCAACTGATAAAGACGCTGGCCTTCAGCTGCAGTTAGTGACCAAGCCGAGCTCGTACTTCACGCAGGTTTGGGCTCGGCGGTAACGCAGCGCTTGAAAGAGAGGGAGCGTTGATCATCTTTGGAGTGCATCGGTATGTATGACAGACTGCTTTTTTTTGAGACTCTACTACGTATCAGGCTCACCTTGAGTGCCTGTTGTCTTTAGTTATGCGAGTCACGTCTGCAGCCAGACATAACCAGCCGCCGAGGCTTCAGCAAGAGGCTGCAGGAGAGGAAGGTATATAGACGAGGTAGAAAAAGGCTGAAGGAGAACGAGACCGAGGGGGAGGCAGAGCACCGAGAGGAGGCTTAGCGGATGGTGGACAGTGTTTCCTCTTTCCCGTCTGACAGCTTCAGCCGCTCAGCTCAGCCCGTAAAAGCTGAAAAACAAGCTGAAGTTGACAGGGTGGCGCTGCGCTTCCTGCTCAAATTCCCATGGCGGCAAATTCCATCGCAATTTGAGCAGGAAGCGCTCAAATTCCGACGGCGAGTCAACTCCTGACATGCCACAGTTACCTGCTACATCTGGCGGGAATTTCACAGGGCAACGTGGTGCAACGTGGGAGGCAGAGGGGGAAGATGATAGGAAAGAGCGCAAAAGCGACTGGCATCGGAGCAATGTAAATAGCACGGCAACTGGACAGTAAGGAGTCCTTAGAGACGCGTGGATCATGTCTGAGAGCAATAACAGTCTGAAAGAAAAACACTGACCATCTAACACAGCAGAAACTGCAGCAAAAAGCAAATGATGTGCTCTGCAGAGGGTGATGAGGGTTTGGAGGATGGATGTCCAGCCTTTGGGAATAAACCTAGATAATCCTCTGGACTGCTGGCTGGTGTGTGTGTGTGTGTGTGTGTGTGTGAGAGAGAGAGAGAGAGAGAGAGAGAGAGAGAGAGAGAGAGAGAGAGAGAGAGAGAGAGAGAGAGAGAGAGAGAGAGAGACAGAGAGACAGAGAGAGATAGAGAGAGACGGGGCGTTAATAGCGATATGGCAGAGAAGATAGAGGCATTAGGCTGAAACAGATGTGGGGTGACGGGGGAGTGATGGAAGTCTGGCCCCGCAGTCCAAATCATGCAGAGGTTTGAGGCTTAAACACAGACACGCAAATGCCTGACACTGGATTTTTGGTTTGACGCACATAAACTGTTGGGTTTAACCTTTCTAAAAGAGACATTTTTCCAGTTTTTTCTCTCACAGTGGGAAAGGGACTAGCAGCAATTCTGAGTATCACCTCAGCCACTGTTGTGACTGAATATGTGCCGTGTAAAAATGACAATCCTGACAGGAGCAGCAACAGTAACCATGGGGGTGAAGCTCTGCACATAATTAACCCAGCAGCTGCTTTGGCAAGTAACTGAAACATTATTGGGAAAATACAGGCATCCTCATTTACGGTACATTACTGACCGAGGCAGGCGTTCTGTTGTCATGAAGACAGCCACAACTTACTCAAATAAACACTCTGAAAAATGAAAGATAAACTGTGTGGCTTCAGCTGATAGTTGTGTCAAATTGTACCCTAATGAACAGAGAATGATGCACATTTTGAAGGCCTGAAAAAGTCCTGTGATTTTTATGGTTTACGTGGACAGAGAAGCTAGTGTGTGTGTGTGTGTGTGTGTGTGTGTGTGTGTGTGTGTGTGTGTGTGTGCCAGCTCGAGTCGGCATGAGGAATGTGTGATGATGGCTGCAATGGCGTACGGCGGTGGAGAGATATCCGATGTCTAGCTTGGTGTCAGCACCCATCTCTCTTTTAAACGCTCCCACTGGTCTCGCTGGGGGCCCGCAACATGGAGCCGAATCCCGATGAGTGACGGATAGTCTGGATTATGTTTGGCCTTGAAGGATAACAATAACAGCCCCTCCCCCCAGGTTACACATACGCACGAACGGTGTTCATTTTTTTCCCAGCCAACACAGACGTTTAACACCACCCAGATGGTCGGAGCATCACACACACATAAAGAAATGTGTTTTCTTATGTGTGTGTGTGTGTGTGCAGCCGAGTGAATCTTGATTTGCGCATCCGAGGGTAATTCCGAGCACCAAATGAGAGGCAGTGAGGATGACTGGCTTAAATGAATCCATCATCAAGTCAGACATTTTCAAATCTCAAATACTTGTGATGATAAACCCAAACAGGCTGGCTGTGGATGCTTAAAATCACACCACCAGAGACACTTCAGACCTCTTCTCTGCTCTGAATCTCTTTTGGTGAAGGCACTTCAAGCCTTAACAGACATTTCTTCTGCAAAACATCATCAAAAGACATGGGTTTTAAAAAAAAAAAACCCCTCAATAATCCCCGAGTCGGCTGCGCCAGAGAAATGATCACTCATCACCCAGGAAGTATCTGTTGTTATGGAAAAACCACCAGCTTCTTCTCCCAGGTCTTTAAGGAAAGGTCTGTGGAAGATGAAACTTCGGGTGATTCACCAAAAGCTTGAACCCAGCGCTGCTAATTTAAAGCTTTGCTACGGAGGAAAGGCAGGAAACGAGTTGCCCCACCACGTTATCCCCCCCCCAACACAGGTGGATAAATACCTCAGTTCATCACCGTGCACGCAAACACGCGCACGCTAATCTGGGGCCGTATTCCGCTAATGATGTGCCGAGCAGCCACTCTCCAGCGTGCCCCTCAGGAGGAGCATTATTATGCAAACCTCTTTGTGTTTCCAACAAAACACAAGGTGGTCGCACTCGAATAAAGCCCTCGCTCTGCTCATTTGTGCTTTGCTCCTCCTCGCCTGATTATCACTCCTTTTCATCAGCGCCTTTGTGAAACGACACCTTCGGACAGGGAGGAGCGGGAGGTGCCGAGAGGGGCTGCAGCGGAGGAGGCTTCAGCAGCATGTTCACAAATTATTGCTGTAAACAGAGGCTTGATGGGCATTAGAGTCTTACAGGGCGTTTCAAGCAAAACCAAAGATCAAACAAGATGTGATTTAATGCAATTATTCTCAATTTCATTAAAGTTTGCAGCAACTTTGCAGTTTAAAAAAAAAAAAAAAAGTTAAGCAAGGCAGCTAACCTACAATTCAAGTATTCTCAGGACAATCAGAGCTTCAGCGAGTGAAATACTCATTAAACATGGCCGCAGACATCCTGTGCGGTTTTCTGTTGGTTTTCAGTTACCACGTCTGCCCGAGATGCACGAAGAAAGTCCGAAAATCAGCATCCGAGCAGTGAGTGGGTGCATTAACGATGCGTGCAGACTCCTGTGCAGGCAGCTGTAATTACTTCTAAACAGTTTGGGTGGAAATTTCAGAAGAGCATGATTATGTTATGTTTTGGTCTTGTTTATATTTGTTCATCTTGTATTTGGTGAGAAGGTCTAGTGAGACGCCCCGTCGTTGTTTGCTTTTTGTCTGTGTGCGTCTGTGGTGGGTTTAGATCTGCGTCTTCCCTTAAAGACCTGAAACATAAAACCAAGGATCCGCCCCCACTCACCCCGGCGTCTTTCCCTGTGTGGGGGGGGGGGAGCGATGTCCCTCTGGACGCGGTGGCAGCCATTACCAGAAAAAAATAAAAAAATAAAAACCAAGACGATGCAGGAAAACAAAGGGAGAAGCAACGACTGCGGCCGCAGAGAGAAGGGGAGTCGTAAAAGGTGCCAGACAGTCTGGATCCAGCAGCGAGGAGTGGACACGACGTGCCAAGACAGCAGAGCCAAGGGTGGGAAAGAATGTGTGAATATCCATGAGCATGGTTGCTGGTCCTCAGGTGTCTATACGGCTGCCTTCTTCATATGGATTCTCACCTCCTTGTGAAATGTGATGGGAAAGAGAGAAGAGGATGTGAATGAGCTCTGAATCGGTAAAACAGGCTAGCAAGAACGCAGCACAGCCATGAAACATTATCCTGGTGTTAAATTCCACAGATAGGGAAAGTGCCCAAATAAAACTGCTGCTTGGAATTAATGATGAAAGGTAAATTATGCATGATGTTCAACTTTGAGTCAGGGTAGGAAGTGGTCACAGAAACTTTTGCACCCAGAGGAATCAGAGTTGAGAGCGGTGAACGCCGCACACGTGCTTTATCTCGCAAAATGGATCATCTGCAGCATATTTACGCGCCGATGTTCACGGTGCCTTTGGGCAAGATGGCTGTTTTTCTGAGCTGCAGATATATTACAGGGAGGGATTAGAGGACTTGTGTCAGGGAGCCATCAAGAGAAATACTCTTCCATGTGTGACGACAACAACAGCCGAGGCAAAAACAATAAAAGCCCAGCTCGGTTTTGCCTTAATTCAATTGAGCCCCCGACTTTTCAGACTTCAAGTGCTGAGATGCATCAGAGACAGAGATGAGTGCGATAGCGAAGCAGTCAGTGTTCGTTATACTACAATCCAACGCATCCAGTGGGACATATCAAAGAGGGATACACAATGCAGCGCCACGGCCCACAGAGCTCACACCAGCCTTGTTTGACTATTCCGAGACCTCGCCGCAAATGAAATGCTCAGCTTGCGAGACAAAGTAGCGCGGCGCCTCACAGACAGTTGTTGTCCTTGGTAAACACAGCCATTTTCTCAATTGCTCGGTGCACGTCGGGTGAGGGAAGTGCAATAAATCTTGCAGGGATGGAGAGAGCACTAAAGGGGCGGGGAGCAAAAGAAATGAGAATTACCGTAAATTCCGGACTATAGAGCGGACCTGAATATAAGCCGCACACGCTAAATTCTAAAAGAAAACGCTATTTTTCCATATATAGGCCGCACCGGCCTATAAGCCGCAGAAAAATGTGATATGTACACAGAACTATTTTGCAAATTTTTTTTTAATATACCTGAACTGATGCTATCAACTTAAAAGCTGCAATTCTTCGTGTGCTTCCCATGATGAGGATGTGCACACGACGCGCAAAATTATTGTTAAAAGTTACGCTTAAAACTAGCGTCTTCTTGGCATCTCCTTTCCCGTCTGTCTCGCTTTTGCGCCCCCCCAAGGCCGTTAGCCCAGAAAAATCCATAGATAAGCTGCATCGGTGTATAGAGCGCAGGGTTCAAAGTGTGGGAAAAAAGTAGCGGCTTATAGTCCAAAAAATACGGTAGTAAGTGAGGTGGAAAAAGTGAGGAGGTGAGCTCATGATGGACCTGAAGCTTTTCAAAGGCCCCGCTCAGTCGTTACGTCCTTCCACTGTTTGATAAGACTAATTAGCATCATTTAATTCACACGTGATCAAAAGATCCAAATTCTGTCAGTCATCAAGGCTTCTAATTCCAGTAACAGCTGAGACTGCACCCACCAGCCCAGCTCTGAAGCCATCAAAACCACACTTTTGAGGTCAAGAGTACTCGGTGCAGGGTGGCGCTTTCCCTCCCTCTTCGCTGGCAAAAACAACATTAATCATGTCCCGGTCCGGTCTGGTCCCGATGGCGACCTCCCTCTGATCCGTCAGATCAGGATTGGGATACACATGTAATCTTCCGTATCTCCCTTAGCCATCGCCCCAGAAGCAGAGCTGGCTCCACTATCTCTGTCTCCACTGATGACCAGGAGGTGCTGGTGGAGGGAGACGGGGGTGGGCCTGAACCCACACACACAATAAAACAATGTGCTTTTAGCATCCGTGCACATTGGGGCTGAATTAAACCTGCACCTCACTGTTTATTAGCAAATACATTTGGATCCTTGTTTGTTTCTGTGCAGATTAGAAGCGAGAAAACGCGGAACGCTGCTCACGGGGTGATAGCACATGAATTTCAATTGTGTTGATCAGGGCCGGTAACAATTATTGCTGTCTTTGGATTCGAAACTCCAGAGTACTGTTAGCACGTTGTGTAAAGTAATCTAAGCACAACTAGATCAACAGTTGCAGTGTGCCAGCTTGGCTTCCGGCCAACCAAAGGCTTTGAGTGGAAATATTAATTATCATCCACGGCGTTCATCTGCTCTGTTTACAAAGCAGGCGTTCAAACGGGGGCACAATCAGCTTCCTTTGAAAAAAAGTTGCGGGTAATTGCAAACAAGTGTAGTCAGAGCCAACTTTGCCATCTTAATGTGGATAATGAACTGTCAACAGGAAGTGGAATCGACTGTGAGCGTCTGCGACTGACACTGATGAAGGTTCAATGGACACTAATAGGAAGATCACACTCACACACACAGACACACACACACACACACACACACACACACCGAGTCAGTAAGTGTCTGTCCTCTGGGGAGGCATTTTATAGACTCACACACAAACATGCACTCAATTTGCCTCCATTTCTGCAGACAAAATTCACCAACTATCACCTTTAAGTTCAGCTTTACTTTGCGACCAATAATATTGACATTTATTTGCCAATAATGAAATATTTCAGCAGCAGTACTGCTAAAGGAGAAACCTCCGACTGTCCTGTTGCACATTCCAAAAGCACGTTAGGTTACGGTACAATGGAAGGGACAGAACAACGGCCGCCGCTCCGCCTCCAACCAGCGGCAGCGTCACAGCACTTCACTGCGCTTAACACAAGGTCGGATAGCAGAGTTGACACAAGCTGCCAGCAATCAGCTCACAGCCGAGGCGCAGAAACACCGAACAAAGCCAAAGCGCCAACGCCACCGGACCCGGACGGCTCCTCCAGATCTGACTGGGGACGAGGCGAGCCCGGGAGAGACGGTGGGTCCTCCTCACTGCGCAGAGTGAGCAGCGGGTGCCGGGCGGAACAGGCCTACCTTTCGACGGCTCTGTGCGCTTGGGCAGATCCAGCGTGTCGTAGCTTTTGTCATTCTCACAGTTTTTTCTCCCTAAGCAGAGGAGAGAGGAGGGAGGGCAACATCAGTGTCAAACCCCCGAAGAATAACAAAATATAGGATTTACAAGACACCTGGGTTAGACCGATACGTCTGCTCCAAATCCAAATTACTCCTGAATTGAATCTTTGAATTAAATCGAACTTTAGTTTTTTTATTGTTGCTTCATTGTGAAGGATTGTCGGTCTAATTCAGGTCTGTCAGCACACGCACACACACACACACACACACACACACATACAATGCACACAGCTCGATTTCTGCAGCAAACACCAGGTGAATACATGTGACTGTTCCCACTGTTACCATGACGTCCTAAATGGACAAACATCCTGAATTAAGCAGCAGAGGAGAGGAAATGAACTGGGAGGTGTGTGGGTGATGGGAGTTAATGGTTATCTCAGACACACATGGATGTGCCCGGGGGATGTCACAGGCATGTAGAAAGAGTGAAAGAGTGATTCCTCAAGCAGACGGAGGGAGAATTCCAGACTCTACCATCCTGTCAGGAAACAAGCTCATGAATTCTGAATTAATCACAGCGGAGATTGGATTCTAATGGGACGCAAGGATCGTAAGTGCTCCTGCGATGCATGATTTTACATGATAATCATCCACAATATGATAATTAGAAAAGGTCTTGTGGCGTTTGACAGTTGCAACTGTGAAACATTTCCAGCTTTATTCTTTTAACGGACAGTGTTCAGACAGCAAACTAAACACTTGTGTCACAGGAGCTGCAGAAATAGGCAGATGTGGTGCACAAATGCAGGCGTAATGAGGTCCTTCTCAGTCCTTCTGAGCCCACGCTTTGCTTTTGTCTGTCATTAAGCCCTCTCACTTTAGCAGAGTTTTAACCTTCGGGACGAGAGGAGAAGCCGACTTTGCTGCACTTCCTGACACCCACACCTGGACTGAGAGCTACAAGAACCAGTGCATGAAAAAAAAAAAACCACCTTCATATTTTCATGGTTCAACAGGTAAACTCTGCCTGAACGTCTCCCACATCTCCTGACTCATTCTATGTCGAACATTTGATGCTTTTCTTCATGAGGATGTGTAAAACAGAGAGAATAAAAATGATTTCTGCCCCTCTGAAGCAGCTGACATTTGACGGATTCTCCTGATGACCTGATATGATTATTCTGTCCGCTATGAGCAGCAGCTGCACTGGGACACTTTGACATTTTGTGCTCCCCGACTATAAAATCAAGTTTTATTCATGCCAGAAACAAAGCTTATGCATGAACTCATGACCATACACAATGAAGGTTATATTAAAAAAAATAAAATGAAATAAAAACATTGTGAAGAAATTGAAAGTTTACTTCAGTCAAATCCATTTTAAATGAAGTGTCTCCAGTCTGGCTAAGTAAACAGCTTGAGCCAGAGCTACTAAAATGAGGTTTTATTCCCTCGACATAAAGCTGCAGCCTAACTCTGTGAAGCTGGAATGGATTTCAGACACCTGAGGTGTGCAGCAGATTATCAGCAGTGCTGTCTGAAAACAGGGCAAACACACCAAATTTGGCATTTTGGGACATACACAGCACACACAAACTGGTCGAGAACTGGGGTCTAATCAGTATCATGAGGTCTGAGCTCTTTATTCCTCAGATAACAATAGAAAAAAGAATTAATGTATATCCAGGATTTTACAATCAGTATGTCCCAAAATGCCAGAAAAAAAAAATCTGGAATACACAACTGAGACATAAAATCAGTTTCAATGTCAACAAATCACTTCATTCACAAACCAGCGAGGACACGTTCAGGGTCTGAAGCAGAGCTGGACATCAGAAGATCAGCAGCCATTTGGGAGATCAGTTTTATCCCAGGAAGCCTCATTAGTTCCTGTATTTCCTTCATTACAGTCAAGCTCTGCTAGAAAAACTGTGGACTCACCTCGTCGAACAACCGCTTCTAACTAACTGTGTGATGAAGCTATCAGGTAGGGTCAACAAATTCAAGCGGAATGGGTGAAAAGCAGGTTTTGTGAGACCTTGAAACTTTCAGAGCTTTCTGGAGGAGATCCAAAACTATCTCTAACTAAACTCTACAGCTCTGAGGATGAGGAGGAGAAAAGAGGGAGGAGGGGGATGAAGCTGAGGTGAGAAGGGTTGAGGGGGGGGGGGGGGCACTCACCTTGATTAAACCATTCCTCTATAGTTAGCCAAGGAAGCAGCAGCAATGCCAAAAAAACACAAAGCAGGGAGAAAAGAGAAGAGTTATGGTGGAAAAAGGTGTGTGTGTGCCTGCAGGTGTGTGTGTGTGTGTGTGTGTGTGTGTGTGTGATGAAATACATGTGAACAGTCTCCACAACAGAGCACGGGTGACAGTTAAATCGGGGCCTACAAAGAGGAGGAGCAAGGAGAGAGGGAGCAGAGTGCAGACAGGAGGCCATTAGCAGGGCATCGGGCTTGTCTGGGCAGCAATGGAGCCACCAGACGGGCAAAATGATCATAGAGAGACAGAGGAAACTCAAGCAAGGCAGATTTATTTTTAAAAAATTACACATCCAGTATTTGCAGCTCATAATAATGAAACGGCGAATCAAAAGTCTGTTAGCTAAAACCGAAGCTTGACCTTCTAAGTAGATGTTGATAAAAGAGGATTTTCCAGCGACTGTGACATTAAGCTGAAGAGGCAGTCAAACCTGGGCTGTTTAAGGTAACAAATTACCAAGCATATTGCTGACAGTCTTGCTTAACTGCCTGGCTCAATGATGTTTTATAGCTGCATTTACTGCGTCTGCTACCTGAGCCTTGTTTCCTCGCGCCTGCAGGCTGTGCAGCAGCTAAACACACCGCAACACTCAGCATGATTCACTGGTGTCTCCTCTAAATCTGTGCCCATTATCCGCTGTGCCGACCCCTGACCTGGAGTCGAGGGTCACTGTCTGCTGGTCACACCTCATTGGCTGACTGATTAACGACGGCCATTAGCGTCGTGCGTTTGGGCGAGATAACGGTCTCGTTTCGCTAACGGCCTGGGAGCGAACTGATTAAGATGTTGCTAACAACATGTGCTTACACGGCGCATCTGTCAAGGAGCACCAATAAACAACAAAGAGCTCCTGTCATGGCGAGAGTGGCGTGACAAACGCCCGTTACTGAGCGCTTTAGCACCTTATCGCTGCCTCAGACGGCGAGCCAATGTAGTGGACTTGAAAATGACATGCTATAGTTGTTATAGATGGTTTTTTATCCATCTCACCTTTGGCCTTCTTCCCTCCAAAGCAACCTGCATCGTCCTTTTTCTTCCTCTGTGGCCCAGCGGAGCCGGGGGCCTGCAGCGCTGAGGGGTCCTGGAACTTTTCAGCCCCTGGCACCTCTTTATGGACGTGGTAGGACAGATTCCTCATGATGCACACACAGTTCTCCACAGACTAGAGAGGACAGATACAGAAGGTATCACCCGCAACGCACCCGAGCGCTGCTTACACAGGACTGGAGGATCAAAGCTCGTAAACAGGCGTGCGTTAGCAGACTAATCTATGCTGTGTGAGGTTGTCAAACACTGATCCACCTTGTTGTCCATGTCTTTCTTCCCCACAGCTGACTGGAGAGCGTGCAGCAGGGCGTCCACCAGTCCCTCGCATTCCCTCAGTCTGCGCCGAGCCTCTGCCCCATCCGAGCTCACATTTCTGCACACACACACACACACACACACACACACACAAGTAGTCAGTAAAATATTTGATGCAGGGATCCCACCCAGATCACCAATATGGACCAATGAGGAGGGCCGACAGTATAAAATGCTCAAAAACATGTGGAAGCATGTGACGCAGGACGGTTGCCCTCTGCATCAGCCCCAGACTGTACAGTCCAATAAAGTCTCCCAGGCCAAGGAGTAATCTGAAGAATATGAAGGATAAAAAAAATTTCATTTTTGCTACAAAAGGAAATATGATGTGTGTTACGTCAGCTGGCGCCCTGAGCCCCACAGCAGAGTGGGCCCGGCTTTAACACGGCTGTCTGAATCACTGTGAAAGGCAAGGCTTTAAAGAGGGTTAAAGGATAGCTGGGGCTCCCCAATCCTCACCAGGGACTTAATTTATGAGGGTTTCCACCCGCCGTAATCCCATTAGCCGACCTCCGGTTAGTCCCGAGCGAGGAGTGGCAGGAGGAGGGCAGCGCGGAGGTGTCACATTCGAAAATATACGTCAGACTCGACAGCCCTGAATACAGGCACTCACTGTTAAAACAAGTCTTCTGCAGCCACTTGAGTCAAAGGGATGCAGCTTCCATCTTCACACCTGCACCTGATAAAGGCATTTATTAAAGGGGAAACCCACAGAACCGTCCCATTTTTGTGTCTACTCAGACTAATTTGTGGCAGGAGAGGCAGACAGAACCAGCCATCTGGACCCCCCCTCGTTCATCTTCAGCTGTCAGGTAACAGTCACCGCATCCCCCCCGCCCAAACAGATCTAGAGGAGCCTCTGCAGCGGACTTATTTGACAGAAGGGAGTTTTATTGTCAGCCACTGCATTTCCAGAAGACTTCCAGGGAGCGCTGGTCTCAGAGGAAGCTTTCTGGACGTGCATCTGCCACACAAGTCCAAAATCCTTTGTGGAAATGAGTGCTTCTTGCGTAATAACTCTAAACACCATCTGAATTTCTCAGTAGGTTAAGATATTTAATCTCTTTCACACATTTTTTATTTATTTTTTTTGCCAAATACTGCAAAAGTAATATTTACCACTTGAGCTGCGTTGTGAATAAACTGTTGGCATCCGCTTTACGACCACGGCTCAAAGAATCCCTATGAGCTGGTAATGCTGGAATAAATTTGTAGAAAAGTGTACCGTATTTTCCATACTGCAAGTCGCACTTTTTTTTCATACTTTGGTCGGGGTGTGATTTATATGTGAAATTATTAAAATATATGCAGCAATTTCACATATTCATGAGATCGAGAGTTTGTAAGTGTGTTCTTAATGCTATAGTTACCTCAATAACTGTACTATTGTTATTATTACAACTTGCCTTTCAAGATTAAATGTCTGTTCTTGGTCTCAGATTTTGTAAAATATCAGTGCGATTTATGTACGTTTTTTTTCTTTCACGACGCACTTTTTGACCGATGTGACTTATACTCCGGAGCGACTTATAGTCCGAAAAATACGGTAGTCAGTATGGAAAGCTGTGCAGCAGTAAATGCTTCCTCCTTGTGCAGATTTCGTCCGTTTTCGACCAATTTAAACCTCTGATACGCCCCCATATAAAAAAGACTCAGACGGTTAGAGTCTATCACACTGTGCTTGCGCAGCATTTGTTTTAAAAGTCGGAACATTTATTTATTTATTTTCCTGGTCTCAGTATTTCTGAGCCGCTGACAGCAGTGAGGAGCATCACGTCATTAGAGGCTCAAAGAATACGTATGTGTTCGGAGGACACCGGCAGACCGCCGCTGCCATCTTGATGCTTCCTTATGATCTGCGTTATTGGCTGAAGCGTGGCGGCGTGAAGGTCAGGAAGAGTCATGTGGCCATCAGACGACGGAGCAGCGGTCACGAGGAGACTGATGGAGACGGATGGACGCGGGGCCGACCTCGGCTTTCACCCGACAAGGTGAATGGTGACGCAGTGGGATCAGAAGAAGGATGGCCCGGGGAACACTCAGAGTCCCGCTTCTCCTTCGGGCTCATGATATTGACTTTCCAACCCCGTCACTTTTGGGTTTGTTTCGAGCGTTTCCGGCCCATAGACCAGAACCTGAACCTGCGTGAAAGCGAGAAACCCAGGCGATTAAATCATCCTGATGATGACGGAGCTATGTAGGTCTCTGCAGCCCCGTCAAGTCGTCTCTGCTCTCATTAATCTGACCGAATGCTCTCACATTATCTAAGAAAGAGTGTGTTTTTTCACACACTTTTCACCTCATATGAATGTTTCAGAGATACTCAAAGTCTCATATTCTGTTTTAGCATAATAAATGGCAAGAAGGCCTAGTTTGCACGGTTGCGATCCCCAGTGTAAAGACTGTAAATAAGCCGGCCTATAAACACACAAACCATTATAATAAAACTCTCGCCCGACTTTATTGAGGTCTGAGCTGCGTCTTTGTTGGTGTGAGCGGACAGATTCCCCCTGACATCAGCAATTCTGCCCAGCGCACAAAGCTCACATCTTGGCATCCGTCGGGCTTGGCCACAGTTGCCATGGAGACCCATTCTCACCAGCACAGTCATCAGTAACGATGATACTGTGATGCAGCTGTGAGATATGGAGAGTCAGATGCTTGAAAGTGAGCACGTAATGAGAAAGATAAAGAAAGTGAGATAAGTAAGGTGAGAGCAGAGCCCTCGCTTAGGTCTTCCACACATCCAGAACTTCTCCCTTTCTTTCCACCACCTCACAGTGCTTTCATTTCTTCCCTGTTGCTTCATTAAAAATGCTTTTCAAAGTCTTTTCACCTCTCTGAGCCGGATTCGGACGCTAAACTCTTCTGGATGTCGACCAGCACGCTGCAGCTTCTACTTCAGGAGCCCTTCTGCCCTGCAGTCTAGACAGGCTGAACCGGCCCGTTCAGACCCGCAGGCAGCACGCACACACTGGCTGTCCTCGATTCACCACAGTCTGTTACTCAGAGCCCAAGCCAAGCTGACAGATTCCACACGGGAGGCAGAGGAGGCGCAGAAAAACCAGGCAGCAAAGATTCCGACCAGGCTGCGTGCTTTACCTACATATTTTCCCGGCTACGTAAAGGTGAAGTTAGCATGTACGTGTGTCCGTTCAGCTAGAAATGATGAATCTATCATGACACATAGTCGCTTTTGATGGTACTTGATACTTTTGAAAAATGCAGGGGAGCCGTGTTAATGAACGCAGCATTGAGGTTGCGGTAACCTTGACTCTCCCGCTTTCACACACAAGCTCCAGTCTTTGTTGTCTCTGCTTGCACTCGACGCGAAGGAGAACCCTCAGAGGGACACACGGAGAGACAGCGACCTCCAGAAGTGAATTATTTCATTCCTGACCCAGCAAGAATGTTTACAACCAATTTGCAAACTGAGACGTTGTCTCGAGGTTCAGACCAAAACCTATCGCTCAATTTATTTAGTTATTAGCAAGAAGAGACCAAACATTTCTCACAGTAAAGGCATCTGAAGGGTATTTGCTGGTAAAAGCACCGCAAACATGCACTTTCTTTGCAAAGAAGAATGAAAGGAACGATTTGTATCTTTTTGCTGCTCATCTCAGCCTGTGTTTGGGGGATTGGAGGACATTTACAGACTGCTTCCTGTTGCAGGCTAAAGCCAGTGATCCTCTCGCAGGCACACGACATCTGCCGCGTCATAAATTCTCCGATCGTCGGTCCCATGAATGCAGCACCTGTCTCCAAACACAAGTGGGACCGAAAGACTGCCGGGACGTCCAGGAGCACTTCTGTAAAAGTGTCATCCAACCTGACCGCGACCCGAATCGATCCGCCAACTGGCTGCCCCCATTTAGCTGCAAACCTTCAGAAATGTGAGACTTTTCGAACCCGTTCCAAAATAAAAACCCGTGTCTGATGAAGCAACACGCGCCGGACGGATGGCGGACCTGAGACAGCCGGACGTGTTCTTGAAGACGGTGGTCCACTCGGCATCGCGGGGCTTCGAGTCCTCGTTGGGCTCGTGCTCCCAGCCGGAGTGCGGGATGATGACCTCGTTGGTCATGGTCTGCAGGCCGTGGTTGATGATCACCATCTTCAGCGGTTCATAGGACGACAGATTCCACAATGTTCCTGCAGAAAGAAGGAAAAAAAGAGGATATAATAGAAACAGGAAGGTGGAAAGAGAGTACTGATAAGGGAGCAAGAACTGATGGAGGGAGATACACAGATGGAGAAAAGAGGTGAAGAGGATGTGGGTGGGATTGAATGCAATGAGAAGAATCATGGATTAAGAGCAGGAACAGTGGCCTTGCAGGGATCAGGCTAAGAAAAAGAAGGAAAAGTACAGCAAAAATGTATATATCCGGAAAAGAATGTAAACTTGGACCTCAGCCAGCCACAAACTGAGCATCGAAAGAACAACACAGACTTATTAATCTCCCTCTAAAGCTTGGCCAGCGGCCACTGCCCGATGATCGATTAAACAAAACTTATCACTGCGGTTTTCAGGTAATAATCTCACCGCTGTGCAAGACGAATAATGAGATCACCGTGAATTTATCATACTTTTTCATTTCAGCAAGTCCAAATATTGTTAATGGCATAATATAATGTTTATAGCTGAATATCTATAGTCTGCACAAATCATATTAAACTGTTTAAACAAAGAGCTGAGAGTTCCACACCTAAGCGCCAGAAGAAAGAGCTTTTTTACCTGCAGAACACAACAACGGGTTTATTAGGATTATTTTTCAGCTGTGAATTAAGGTAAATTGAGCTGGGTTTGCACGTCCTCGGGGCTCAATAAGACGAGGCAGACAAAGTGGGGAGGAGGAGGGGGTTGTTGGCAGTGTTATCAGGCTGCAACCCCAACAAAATAAATACAATACGGAGAAATCAGCTCAGATATGATTCTATATGGGGTGCAGGAAAAATCGAGTGTGACGAGGAGAAGAAAAATGTCCATGTTATATGGGAAATGGGTTTCTGCTTTTGTTAAGCCCTCGCCCTGCTTTCAGCCTTTCTGCCTTATCACCCATTTTTCTTCTTTTCTTCGCCCTTTTTCTGAAGAAAAGAAAATAGATGCACACGTTGGAAACTAAACCAAAGTCTTTTTTTTTTTTTTTTTTTACACAAAAGGAAAAATATGTGAAGGGCACTGCTGTGCAGAAAAATAAATAATAAAAAAAAAAATCAATGACCTCTATTATGGTTTTGAACGTTATATTTTCTAATGACTCTGATGGCCTCAGAGCATAATTAGGCTGTGGCATTTAGCACCAATACCAACGTGATCAATTACAATTAAACCACATAGAGTGTATGAAAATGGTAATCATCACTGCATCACTCTCACTTAAAAATGTCTGCGAGTGTCTCGGAGATTGTGAGCAGAATTTATACAGTATATGTTTATTCTGGGACAGTTTAGGTTTGACCAAATCTTAAAAAAGGTGCATTATGCGAGCTGCTCCTGCCCCGAATAACGGAGCATTAATGGAGTAGTGAAACCGTCACAGTTGTCTGACCTTTCTTTAATATGGCTTCTCCAGTCAATATTACCTCCATGCGTAGAAAAAAAAAAAGAACTCTCTGCAGACCAACTATATACAGCATTTCTGCTCCGGCTGTGCATCGTGTGTTAAACCCCTGAAACACACAATGAAACTGTTTTTAGTTTGAGCGTATCAGATATTTGCAAGTCTGCAGGATCTCATAAAATCCACCCATCCAGTCAATCAGGCGCGCCTAATTCAGGCTCAGGGCTGCAGTGGCTGCCGGAGCCTATCCCAGCAATCAACAATGTTTTGACTTCATGACTCACAAACTACTATTGTTGAAGAGAGGAGAAGATAATGAGAGATGGTATTAGCATCCAAACATAAAGCGCATTCGTGACAAATGTGCTCTTGGGCCACGATGACACCTTAATAACATCACTTCAGCAGCCGACAGCTTGATTACCTCCACTGTTCAGTCATTACAGCATCCGATTTACTCGTGACAATCAACATTCAAAACACGAGATGCAATACGTGCCGGGAAAAGGCAGACGCACACGAATATTCAGGAACAATCCACAGAATAAATCCATTTTGTATAATATCCAGCTTAATATTGAGGATCCAGGTGTAAGTGCCTTTTGTGCACTCCCTGCCATGAGTTTAACAGGGTGTGAAGTCTCTAATTTACACCGTGCAATTGTTTCCACATCATCATAAAACACACTCAGCAGGTAGCACCACGTCTTCTTTGGCTCTGAAGTAGCAGATCACGTAAGAGGGATGAAGGTGCCTGAAATCACTCCAGCTGTACCTCCAGATACCTCCATCTCATTCAAAATGTAACACAAAACGCAGCAACATGTTACTGGACCACCAGGGTGCCCCCTCCTCCCCTGTGGTGTCTGCAATCCATCACGTACAACAGGCGCACAAGCACAACGCTACTTAAGATGACGAGTGGCATGGAAGCGTCGATGTCGGCCCTTTCCTACCACTGGCTTCATGTCAGGTCCTCTGTCAGCTTGTCAAAAGGCGCGCTTGTGGTCGACGTGCGTCGTCTGTCCTCTCCGTGCAATTCACTACAAGCGTTTTAGGCCTTGGCTATCTCCGGCCCGCGCGCTCCCATCCAGGCAGCGTCTGGGTGGTTGGTAGGATCCCATCGTCCGTCATCATCATGAGGATGGATGGTTACAAATAAATAAATGACTACTGTAAATTTTAGACTATAGGCTTCAAGGCACATCATAAGATGAAGATTCATTTCATCTCCAGTAAATTATAAGCAGCTTATTTAAAATTTAATGGAATAAAATAAAAAAAATAAAAAATTCTGTTTATCAGAAAGTCACCTGACCAGTATTATTGTGCATAAGCATCAGTGTGCCAGATGAAGCCAGTCGAGTTATTTTGGGGTAAATTTGACCAAAAACTGAGGCTGTGCGAAAGGGAATCAATGTTGGGAGGGACTTTACTGATGAAAAATATCCCCTAAGTATGTAAATGTGATGAAGCGATATGTGTTTTAGATGGTTTAATCAATCCACTTAATCAACCTGCACGCCCATCAACCTCATCAGCATTCATTTAATGCTTTCCAGCCTTATGAGAAACAAACTACTCTTCATTTTGAACGTTCTGCATACACATTGGTGATGGAACCAGAAATGGACAGTCGTAAGGATGGACGCTGTTAATCAGGGGTTCAGTAATCAATTATTACTCCAGTTGCTCCATCAGCTTACTCCAAAATCTAAGTTAGTTGTGAAAATGTGAGGTTTTTGCAGCAGGACCAGACTTTAGGCTGACCTTCTAAAGTTCAAGCTGCTTTCATGATCAGAAAGATCTCATTCCTCTCTGGATTATTAATGCTGTTTATCTGCTGGGGAAAACTCTGAGAGGTGCAAATAGTCTGATGAATTCAGCTCTGAAGGAAGAGTAAAGAGCAGAAGGAAATCAGAGTGAGTAATTAGTTAAAAAAAATATAGATGCTACATGTAGGAGCATCTGCTCTTCTACCATTAATCTGAAAGATGCTCGCCATGATGAAAAAGTCTGTTGCGGCCCTTTATCTCTGCCCCTGACAGCGAGATCTGCCTTTTGTAATCTACCTGAGCACAAACACGATTGTGTCCCTCTTCAATTATTTATTGAAACAAAAAAAAAAGACAGTTTAGATTTCTCAATTTGCCGTGAGAGGCCGACGCGCCCCAGCGATGCTCCGATCAAAACAGAACGTGTGTGAAGCCAGCTTCGCTCTCCGTTCCCTCCTGCTCTCTGAAAGCTGTGTGTGTGAGGGCTGGAGGCACTGGGACCTGGACTGGAAATGGGACTGGAGCTCGAGCTGAGGCTAATTCAATTTATCCAGGCACCACTGGCAGGCATGTTGCTCCTCTAGCTGGGCTATTAACTTAGTTCTGCCCATTACCATTCTCCTCCTCCTCCTCCTCCTCCTCCTCCTCCTCCTCCTCCATCCATGCTACCCTTCTCCTTGTCCCTGATGCCATCCATCACACTCTCAGTGGTGAAGGGGAAGGAGGCGGTGTTTAGACGAAGGTGAGATTAAATGTGAGAGACAAGAAATCCACCGCTGGAAGAGGATCAGAAAAGTTTGATTTATGGATTTCGGTGTGAAGCTAATGAGATGAGGAGGAAGCTGTGGTTTCCATGCACATCACACGTGCACAGACCTCAGCCGAGTTCATCTGGATCATGGTTGGGGGTCTGATTAGATTGTCATGATTAGATTCTGCTACAGTCATCGTGTCCTCTGCTGTCCTTCAGCGGAGTTTGGATTTGATAGCAAATGCTAATCTGCTGTGTATATCATCATTATTGTTAACAGAGGATTAGCACAGGAACTGTCCTCTCAGCAACAACATATTTCATTTACAGTCGCCATGTTTGCAAATGAACATGATGCTGATGATACGTGGCTGCATCTGACCTTGGCCGGCAGTCCAAGGGTCATTTTTACAGGCAGCTGCCTGAGCACATGGTGCACAAAACATCTCTTGCGCAAAACTGGGAAGCAAATCTGCTTTATAATCAACTCTTCCGGGGTGGGAATAGCCCAAGGGCACAAACAGCCCAGAGCCTTCTGGGAGGGAAAGCAGAACCGCCCATAACATTCCAACAGCGACGGCCAGGCTGCCAGACGCGTGTGTGAGATGATGACCGCTCAGCTCCTTCCGCGTTCCCCCTTTCCCAGTACATGAAAGAGACCTTGCGGTGGTTTTACAGGGACGGTAACTCCAAACACCAACTCCTAAAACACCCAGTAAGAACAGGGCTCTGTTTTTGGAAGCAGTATTTAATTGTGGAAAGACGCGGCCGCTTTTGGCCGCATGGGCTGAAGCCGTAAAGCGAGCCTGCGTTGTGACGAGCGTTTCTACTGGGGCCAGAGCTTTGCTGGTGGAAACCTCGAGCTGGAGACAGACGGAGAGAAGATAGGAGGGAAAGCAGTCAGTGTAGATAATGAATGAAGGAGAGAATAAATTAGATTTGGTGAGGGAGGCTGGATAATGAGCGATAGAGGGAAAGAAGGGAGGGAAAAGGGAAAACGCCTCCCTCCAGTCTGTCCTCCTTGTCTTGTGGTGCAGGGTTATTTTTAGCTACGACGGAGAGCAACGCGCTGCTGTAAAGGCAATCACTTCTGCTGCAGCAATGCCATTCCCCACCGCAACGTCTCTGCCACAGCAGAGAAGCATGCCCGGCTCCCTCGCCTCCACACAGAAATGACGGCTCTGTCAAGTCTGGATCGAAGCCTTTCAGAAAAGATCCACGGCTGCCCAAATGCAGCGTTTCCACTTCACCTCTGAGCTGAGCTAAACGCGAGTCCTCCACCACTCCAGGTGTGACTTCACAAAGGTCAAGTATTTCACGAGGAAGCAAGTATCACTTTTCACGCGTGCACCCAAAACCAAAGAGGGAAGAAGCCTGAGACGGCATTTAAATCAATAGCTGCTCTTAAAGGAATTGAGGCATATTTCATTACACAATGCAGCTAACATCTTTTTTCTTTGAAAATCAATGTTTACAGGCCATCTATCTTACATACCGCTGAAAAAGCATCATCCTGGTTTAAATGAAATGTTTAAGTTTTGGCTCATTTTCAGGTAATAAATGTTTGAAAGTTGTGGGTACACTTACACTTGAAAGATGCTTCACTTTATCACCATAAATAGGTAATTATCACCTTCTTTTGCCAGATATGGATGAGGCACTTACCTGGGTGGTCAACTGTCCTCTTCCAGTTTAATCTGCATGTGGTAAGAGGCTAAAGCAGTTTTAGACAAAAATCTGGAGGGAAAATGATTGAATGATCTCACCTCACACCCATATTTAGAGACTGGATGACTAATCGCACGTCATATCAAATTTTCATCTCTGTTTATCAAAGAACATACAGTTGATTGAAGCAAGTGCTATATCTCCAAATACGGAATCTCTGGAGATCAAACTAACGGAAATATTCCAAGCCCTCTAAGAAACAACACAGCCACAGGAACTCTGGGAAATCTGTGATGCTACGTGAGAAAAAGACAAAAACTCTTAATTCACCATGACTCATCCCGCATCTCTACAGGGACTACTGGATTATGCAGCCAACGTGCTATATTCCTGGACGGCATATATAACTGATGAAATATATGCAGTGAGGGAATGGAAAGGACTGGCATTCTAAGGTGCTATCATATCAGCTTAACAGGCTTCAAAGAAGCACTTTTTACGCTCGCTGATACGTGCAACAGAGTTGAGCCTAATTGGGCAGACGGAGGGAAAATCCTGCAGCCCGTGGAGCCAGCGGCTTTGGCTGCGAGAGCGGAGCGGCTGCAGTTATTGCATTGTATAAAAATTCAATAGAGGGGAAGTTTTAAATGATCTTTCACTGGAGGAATGCAACCACACATATTCGACACATATAAGGCTGACATTCCTCCTCACAATAAAAGACAGCGATCCTTAACCTGGAAACCAAGTTCTGTCCACTTAGATTTCTTTGATTCAGCATAACCAACCTATTCACACATGAAATAAGTGTTTATTTATTCTGTTTATCTATTTAGCTTTTTGGTACTCATAATAACGTAGTGCCGTGCCAAGACCCAACAGCCTCCATAAATTACAATTCCCGGTTCCACCCCTTCTTTTGGATCCAAATCAACGCATAATTGGTTTTTATTTGGCGCATTCCCTATTTTCCCACCAAGTTCTGTTCCCATAATATTCTGCATAATGTTGCAACAGCCGAGCCAACTTCAGCGAAAACAGAACCTCTGCGGTGGAGGTTCACCTCAAAGAGACAAACCTGAAAAAGAACGGAACAGCAGAGTCACTCAATCCCAAAAGCTGCTGGCAGATTTCTACAAAAACAAACCGAAACTTTCTGTCTTTGTTCGGTTGCTGAACAATGTTTATAGAAAAACAATTCTATAAAATTATTTTTAGAAATGATTGAAAAGCAGAATTCAATCTAAACTGAAGAAACCTGCCTTTTTGAATTTGCACCCAAGCTCCCAACAGGAGATCTTTCTTTTCAGATTTGGATGCTTGAGCTATTGTGATCAAATGACCTCGAACGTATGAGAGTGTCCGTGTGTGTGTGTGTGTGTGTGTGTGTGTGTGTGATGTGTCCGTTTGCTGAGTTCAAGTTTTGTTCTCACCGGTGATGAGCTCTCGGACCTCCATGTCGTTGGTCTTCCTCAGCAGGCGCACGAGGGCTGGGATGCCATCGCAGTTCTTGATGGCCACCTTGTTGTCGTTGTCTTTGCCGTAGGAGATGTTGCGCAGGGCCCCACAAGCCTTGCGGTGGACCTCGGACTTGGGGTGGTCCAGAAGTCCAACCAGAACAGGAATCCCCTTCAGCTGACGCACGTCTTTTTTAATCTTGTCGTTTTCGTAGCACAGGTGCTGCAGGTAGGCAGCCGCGTTGGATTTGACCGGGTCGATGGGGTGCCCCAGCATGGCGATGACCTCCGGGAGGTCAGGATCCCGCCAGCGAGGGTCCTTGCGGATGCTGTCTATGGATGGCGAGCGCCGGCCGCCCATCCGGTCCAGACTAGCCATGCTCCCCCTCTCCGGCTGGGCCAGCGGTGCTGAGTAAATGCCGTGGATGTAAGGGTGGCGCTCATCAATCAGCTCTGTCTCAATCGGGTCATCTGGGTACCCTCTGAAGGGCAGAAGAAGAAGAGGAGGAGCGGACAGTGAGGACAAGCAAGCCAAACGAGCTAAATGGTAGCTGACTCAGATCAATTTATCTAACGGAAGAATTAAGGGAGCCAGAAGAAATACTTGGGGTGAGCTGGAGTCAGTAACTAATGAGAGAAAGCAGAAGGAGGGGTGAGAGAGAGGTGAAAAAAAGAGAGATGGTGGAAAAATGTAGATCAAAGGAAATGGAAAGGAACACAAAGGAATGAAGTTGTGTGACAGCAGCGTCATTAGCAGTGTTTATCAGTCCCTCTATGATTTCATGCTAACCCCATCAGTCTGGGCAGTTTCTCTGCAGAGCAGTGAAGGAAACACACAGCAACTGCAAAAAAAAGTGCCTTGAAACCCTGCAACAAGGTGGCTACTCCTCCAGAAAGGCTGCTGCAAAGGTGGGCTTTCATGCCTGAGGATGAAAAAGAAAGAATAAAAACAGATCCCCCTGGAAAACGGGGCTGATTTATTCTTTCCCGAAGGGTGGCAACAACAAACATGTCACTTTTGAACATCGGGCCTAGAGAAGCCAGTTCCCAAAGAAACGCAGACAAAGGAAGCGCCACAGAAAGGCCTGTGACAGGAAGCGCTCTGATGCCACCACCTACAGCAGAGGAGCAGTTCTGCTCCAGAGGGAGGACTGACACCCCCCCGGATAAAGCTCCCCGAGCCCTTTTAGTCACAGTTCCACACACCAACACAGGGTTGATTAAATGTCCATGGCCTCCTCTGCAGTGCTTCCCCGCTAGCATTGACATCACTGGCATCAGTGCGGTTGGAAGGGGAGACATCTACGATGTTCTGCTCGGTCATTTCTGATTCGGGGTGGGCTAGGGTGCCCTAAAGGTGACTTCCTGTCACCCGAGCTTTTTCATGGCCGATGGCTCTTTACTCCAAATGCAGCATCAGTTTTCTGAGAACAGCGTTTCCAATCACAGATCATTTATCGTTGCAGCTGCTGGAACTCATAAATATTGTTTTTGGCTTGTAGAAGAACATTTGGGTCACACAGAACAAGAAAAAAAGGCAAATGTTTCGTTTTTTTTGTCCTTCTTTTTGAAAGACGCTCCAAGTAGTAGCCAAAATGGATTAGACAACGTAAAAGGGGAAAGTTTTGGTGTGAGGACAGAAATTTGAATTTAATTAGACTCCTCTGCTTTGCTGTCAGCCCAACGCTCTGCCTGTCCCCTTCTTCAGACTTGTTTATCCACCTGACATAATTTAACTTCTGCTTTTTACCATAATTCCTGCACGCTCTTTGGCGGTGCAAAAAAAACAAAAAAACAAAACAACGCTAACTAATACTGGTGGTTGGCACAGAGCTCAAGACTGAGCAATAGTTTTAATGAGTTTTATGTTAATTATGTGTTTATACATGGGGTAGGCCTGTCTTGCTTTAGTCAATTAGCACCATTTTTTTTTTTTTTTTTTTTTGCCACCATGGCAACTGCTACTGATAGACTGAAGGAAAACCAGATTAACTGTGCAACAAGATAATAAATCCCTGATTTGTGTTCTTGGAATAACACTGGTGATGGAGCGCTGCAGCCCAGGCTGGCCCTAAACCCGAGCGGTTTACGCAGAGCTGAAAGAATCCCAAAGGGAAGAAAATGCTGCAGGAACACCTGCGAGCAGATGTGCAGCAGGTCTCAGAACGACCCTAACTTGTCATTGGACGCAACATCGCTCGTAATTATCATTTGTTATTAGCTAACTGCACTGGATACCCACAGAGCTTCGCACTTGGCCTCAACCACAACAGGAAGAGCCACTCAGAGTCAGGAAACAGGAATGTCCACTTTGGCCTCGGCGCCTTCAACAAAACATACGCTCTGTGGATGTTATTCAACTTTTGATTGCAGTGGGCTCTTAAATGTGCTCCAGGAGGAAGAAATATCAGCTTTCCTGCATACACTAATGGCACAATCTAACCATTTCCATATCAAAAGAGCACGTGTCATTGCAGAGCATCTCGCTCTCTGTTTGGCCCTCGCTGTTATTATTTGTTACATTTGTGCCTTTTGCAGATTTAAAATTTCAAAGCTGCGATGTACAGTCGTGCAGATAGGGGCTCATTCGGATCCGGGCTGATGCGGCGGAGCGATTGGAAAAACAGGCGTGGTGAGGCTGAGTGACAGGAATGTCAGGATTTGCATTTAAATTGGTGCCCATTGTGAGTACAGGAAGGGGTGTATTCACGGGGTGTAGAAGGTTTTGCACCATCAGATGTATTGCTGGAAGCCTGATTACAGCAGATCTCTTTATGCTAATCGTATTGCTAAATGTCCAGCTTGTTTGTCTGCGGAAACTTGTTTTTTTTTTTTTCTAAGACACAAACAATAGAAGACAAATAAATGGATAGCTGGCTGGCTATTATTCATTTAATTCATCTGAAGCTGTTTCTGTCCCAAGCTTATGAAAGGAGACGCTGAAAGGGATCTCACGCACTATGTTTGCAATTCAAATCTACACAATGTCTCAGCAGCATTTATGAGCTTTTCACTGACCATCACTGCCAAGCAGATGGCTCATTCTGAATGATCTGTTTTATGATAAAGTCTTTGGGACAGAGAAGAAAGCAGAGCAGGACAAAACCACTGCTGATAGAGTGTTTAGCATCTAATGCGTAAGTTGCCAGGAATTTAATTTACCTGTATTTAAACATTTGCTTCTGATGAAGGGAAGGGAAATACTTAATCAAAGAGGAGGATGAGAGGAGGGAGAGGAGGAAGACTTCCACGAGGGGAGAACAGTGGGAATGATCAGGATGCTTCCATTCTCAAGCAAACCTGTGAATGTGTGCACGTGTATGGGAGTGCAGGGGAGCTGATGATGCAGGTGAAGCTGCACTGGTGCAGGTCACTCAAGGAGAGATGAGCCATGTCAGATTGGTTTGAGACGCCCCCCCCCCACCACCACCAGAGTTCAAAAGCAGCCATTAATCACGCAGCCATGGAAACACACAAACTGTCCCTCTCGCTCACTTGTGCACGCGCGCACACACACAAACACGCGAGGATGGAGCTCACAAACCCAAGCAAACACTGTGAGATATTTAGTATCATTACTGCTACTCCCAGAATACGATGGTGAAATATGCGCTAGCACGAAACATCGGCATTTTTGTCCGAGTATTACTGTGTGATAAGCTGTAATTAAACTGCTTTAATTCTCACATTCATTACAGCACTTTGGAGCCGCTGGTCTTCTTTTTTTGTGCACTAATCACACTGGGAGGGCTGACATTTTCCCTTCCTGAAAAACAAATCTAACGCTACAGGGCTGGTTTGATCTGAGAAATAACTAAGAAATGAGTTGGTCAGCAAAGAGTCAAGTGGCGCTTTGTGTTTGTGTTTGGACTTTCAAGCTCGCTGTCAGCGTGAGCAAGCACGGGTGTCTGCAGGGGGGGGGGATGTGACACTTGGGGCTGTGTTGTGACACATGTAAGGCATGTTACAAATTGCTTGTCACAGTAAGAGCCTCTCATAAGGCGGATGTAGGAGTGAGTCATTTTCTGAAGATGTGGATTTTCACCAAGTGTGTGGGCATGTGCGAGAGTGTAAATGACAGAAGTTAAAAATATGTAAAGGCAGACAGCCTCAAAGGCTTTTGCTCTAGCTTGCATAAACATCCCTGAAAGCATCTTTTAATGCAGCCAATTGCAAGCAATGGCATGCACGAGATTGTAAATAAGCCTGGTTTAGAAAGACTCGCTAGGATCCCAGTTTGTGTAGCTGTAAAATGATGGAAAACTATTCAGACAGGAATTCAGTGTTGGATCTTACTGTTGGAAGCTAGCAGGCTGCGTCTGACTGACTGCTGCAGCCAGAGGTTACTCTCCTCTCCACACAGGCTGCACAGATGAGAAAAGGCTTGGAGAGATAACTGGCAAAAGCCTTCTAGCCTCTGCCACTCTTTCCCTGTCCTCCTTTTCCTCCCTCTCCACATCATTCTCTCTTCACCTCTGACACAATCTTTTGTTCACTGTCCACAAGTGGAAAAAAGTGATCAAATATTTTTATTTCGAAGCAAACATATCCTGTGCACAGTAAAAACCTGCGTAGCTTTGTGAAATACTTCAATTATACAAGCTCAATGATGCCGAAGCAGACTCCTCTTCCTCAGCCAGATACCAACCACTCTGTAATCTTAAATTTTAGAAAGATGGCAGAAGTCCTCTCTGCTATGACACGCAAAAGAAATGCAAGTCTTGCAGGCCAGGGTGTGGATAAACATATGTGATGCGGTTACTGATTTGCCGGTGTTTCTCCTCACCTGATGCGAGGTCCATCACGAAGGGGCTCCCGGTGGATGCGACCGCGGTTGGCCCCCTGCAGGGTGCGTCGGTTGGCAGTGGAGTAGTCGGGCTCCAGCTCGTACGGCTCCTCTTCTTCGGGGCCCAGGCTGCGGCGATCGTCCTCCAGGCCGTACGGTTCGGGATGGAAGCGCTCCGGCTGTGAGCGGTTGAGCTCCACCGTGCTGTTACCCATGGGGACTTGGGGCTGGGCCACATGGCCGTAGTCGTCCTTCCGGATAGGCAGCGTGTAGCTGTTCTCCGGCCGATAGGTGTTGGGCAAGTAGGGGTATCGCGGAGGGCGGAAGTTGACTCCGCGTGACAGGCTGCCGTAGTTGTCCGTCAAATCCACGTAGCCATCGTGCAGACCATAGTGGCGGACATACTGGCTCTCGGGGGTCTCGCCGTACGAATCGTTGTAGGAGTTGTTGTAGGAGCGTGTGAGGGTGGAGGTCGCTTGAGGCGTGATGAAACGCTCTCCTCCGTTCTTCATGTAGCGCCGGTCGATGGAGTCCGTGTAGCTGCCCAGTGGGGACGAGCCTTCGGGTAAAGGCAGGCCATCGGGACCCAAAGGCACCTGGCGCACCGTCCGCGTGGTCACTGTCTTCACTGTCTTAGTAACCTGCAGAGGTGAACAGCAGGACACACATACCTGTCATCATCACCAGCCAAGAAAGTCAAACAGGGCGTTAGAACAGGTTAATACAATCAAAAAGATTAAATATATGAGTATTTTTATTGTTTGTCCATCCATCCATCCTTTTTCTACCGCTTGTCCGAGGTCAGGTCGCGGGGGGTGTCAACGAAACCATGCAGCTCTGATTAAACCACTGGAAATTCATCGAAATGAGTCCTCAGCCTAAAGCAAGAACTTGCTATCACGTCAACAATCGAGAAAGTGTCACCCAACGCAATCCAAATGTAATTTGTCTTCCTCAAAGCAGCGCGCTGCACAGATCTGGGCCAGAAGGTTTCCAATACCTGCACTTCCTGGGCTGCCTCCGAGGCTCACGGACAGAGACAACCCCCCCCAAGCCCCCCCATCCCAACCCAAGCCTCTCTGAGCTCTTCACCCGTTCAGAAGCCAATTTGCTGCCCAGTGAATCCTCCGCTGGCTGATAATTGGCTATTTTGTCGGCAGCTATAAATTCATCTTCAAGATTAATGAGGTTGATAAAAACCAATCATCTTCATCTGCAGGGATGCAGGTCTGAAAAGGTGCTTCACACGGGATGATTCCAACTTTACGGACAATCCGCGCGGACGCCGTCGAGACGTTCTCCGAACAGGCCTCCTCTATTTGACCATCAATATCGTCGCTTAGATTTTAATTACAAACCCAACGGGTTCATGCAACAGTGTCAATAAAGCACTCTCAAGCATCAACACAAAGAGAAAGAGAGGGTGAGAGAGAGAGCAACATCAGTGAACAAAGACAGAAAATTGGCTGTTCCTCATTAACACGGCTGAAACTAACAGGAATCTTTGCTGGCCTTGTTTCTGGATTAGACCCCAACTGCGAGCGACATAACGAAGCTGCAACAATGCCAAGGTTCATTTCCATGTTCAAAGTAATTACCCACTCATTTACATATGTTTCCGGTGCCCGTAATGCTCCATGTTTCACGGGGAAAATAGAGATCTCGTTGTCCCGATTCATAGCATCTGCAGCTCAAGTGTGACCTTGAGAGCAAAGGCTCACACTTATCCCCCTGATTCACGGCGGCAGGCTGGAAAAGAATCCAAATTAGGCCCTTCAGATGTCTCTATCGTGGACTCAAGAGGGCCACACGGGCCAGATCTGAATTTTCAGACCCTTGCATTGGCATTACAATAATAATAATATTAGAAATCTTTTACTGAATTTTTTTTTGTGGGAAGGAAACCCAAGCTCCCAGCTGGAGAATAATACCAGGCTGCTTTTACTCGTATGTGGCAATTTAATCATTTTATTCTATTTTGCCTGTCAGGGCTTGAGAGGAGAGCATGATGAATGCAACAGCTCCCCGGCCCAGACAGACCCAGCTGCCTTGTACTAACACAGCTTTTTAAGCAATTTGCAAAGGGCTGCAAAGGGAGCCATCACACGCTTTTCAAACACCCTTTGATGTGTTCTCAAGTTCACAAGCTGCGAAACTGTTGCACGAGGCAAGCGGTGATGTGAGGGACCCGCCTTTCCAGTAGGGCGTCTGAAATACGCTGAAGTGGATAAATACGGCGAAAAGCGTAAAGCTAAATTGCGAATATGCATATGAGCAACACAACAGGACTGTTTGTGTGTTTGTGTTTGCCTTCAAAGTCGCGGCTGCAGTGAAAGGTGTTTGGAAGCGTCACATAGTTGGACTCGAACCTGTTCAGCTGTTAAAAATGGAAGGAAAGGCAGCGGGCGGCGTCCAGCCGGCCACTTTACAGCCAGAAACCGTGGTTTCACAACCTCGGCGGCATTCACTTTATTGAGAACTCAAATGGATGTGGCGACTGTGGGGTTAGTGGGTGTGGGAGAGCCGTGAGAGCGGAACCGGATTCATTTCCAGACTCAGTAAAAAGTCTCTGTGGAGTTGATGGAAGTAGAAATTGTTAGTTTCTCTGTGACAGGAAGTCTAAGAAGCTGAAAGCAGCAATGTTGAAAAGCTGATGTTAGAGGAACGAGGAGGCAGGCAGCGGTAATGGAGAGCACGGCAAACATCACACACGATGGTTCTTTACTGGTTCTGCCTCAGACGGGATGGAGACCGGGGTGGGGCTCCGTGTCACAGGTCTGGACTTCACTGATAGGTTGTCAATCACCATCACTGGGTGGAAAGTGTGGCGGGTGATGGTTTTGACCACCTTGGTCACCTGGAGTTAGAAGGATGAGTGGATACGATTTCATTATGCTATATATAAAAAAACAAAACATCCACCCTGTTATTTTAGCTCAGTAATGAAGGGAAATAACACGGCTTGGCTCAGTTTTCAGCTTTGTGCAGAATCTGTCTGCAATTAGAGGGTGGGCTGCACATGCTATTTTTAAAAAGGGCTGCTGAAGGAGTAGCCTGTGTAGAAATATGAAGCAGAAAAGCTCAACGGCTCCTGCTCCGAGAGTGAAACGTGATATAATGCGACTGGTATGGCGATCAGCTGGTCTGCCATCCGGAGGAGAGAGAGAGAGGCACTGGATGAGGGCCAAAGAAAAGCTCTGCATGCTGGGACAGAGAGAGACGGACCTGGACCCCGATTAAGTGCCTCCCTTTGCTCGGCTTGTAACACATTCAGAGCCCAATTCACTCCAACCTGAATCGATTGGAAAACGAGAAGCAGTTAATCTGCTATTGAAAGATCATTTGTAGTTGTTTCCCAGGAACATCTGAAAAACATCCCACAAAATGAATTTATCATCTGGATCATAACCTGCCCACAATCGACAGGTCTCTCATTTTGAAGCCATTTTTGTGGACTAACAAGAGCGGGGCAGATAAATCGGTCAGAAAGACGTTACTCCTGAAAAAACGTCGCCTGTGAATCATGAAGCTGAGGGAATTTTCTGCATTTCATCCTCCAGCAGCCAGATTGCGAACAACGGTCAGAGGAAAAGGACTTTTCGCGTCGCGCAGTGTGGTTTAAAAAGACCGCTCAGCACAGAAGTGGAGCTGTGAGGAAAATGAAGTCAAAAGAGAGAGGCTAACAAGAAGACAAAAACTGCACAACAAAGAGCTGAGAGGGAAAGTGAAGATGATACGTGGAGGGCTTTCTTTGAGCAAACTCCCAGAAGGGTCCGGATCCAGTCCCAGCCTCGGAGGTGCTGGTTTCCAGACGTTAATCTGCTTTTCTTCTCAAAGTGACTTCGCGAGAACAAGCAGCTGGAATGTCCTTCCTCCTCTTAATCAGCAGTCTTTGTTCCGTTTGTTTAACTGCATGAGTGTGTGTGTGCGTGTGTGTGTATGTGTGTGTGTGTGTGTGTGATCCCTGAGATGGTGTGTTTGCGGGTGTATGGAATCATGTAAGTGTGAATGAGGGGGTGTGTGTGGCCAATCCTCTGGCAGCAAACAGACTGTAGGGGCGCTGGGCCCCTCATTAGGGATTCGGTCAGTCTTTTTAATTACAGCTCCCTAGCCCCCGGAGGAGCAGCTCCATACAGCGCTCTTCACTCTCGCTCTCCTACTATGGCGTCCTTTACATCCCAACCTCGCGCAAAAGGCGGCAGAGCCTCCAAAGGGGGAGCTTTCAACCCCCAACTCGTTTCTCAGATGCGGGAAATTTCCATTTGCAAAAAAAAATCTTCCATAAATCCAGTGGGGAATGGTCTGTGCACAGAGGAGGCCATTCTGATTGGATCAGCTGCAGGAAGTTGAAACCCAGATCTTTAACATAGCAGCAATCGCTTCCTAGATGTCGACGTGCAAAGTTTATATCAAGGAAAGAGTTCTAGTGGAAAGTGAAACAAACTGGTGTGTGCACGCTGAGAAGAACACACACGGTCACCTTCACGTTTGCCGTCCTGAGCGAACAATGATGTGGCACAATAAAAGGAGCGGCAACAAAGGCGCTTTGAAGAAACGGAAAAATTAGGAGAGCGCATCACATCAATTAAGCTAAGACTGGGAGATTAAGACACTTTTGGCTGTAGGATTATGGGATTTCAATTCCTTCATGAAAACAGAGTGGCGCTCCGGCGTGGTGCTGTTTGGGAGGAATAATCCGTAATTGCAATTTCAGGAATCACTGAAATGGATCAAAAGTTGTGTTCGTAGCTAAGAGACGGTGCTTGGAAATGCTCAGCAGGGAACACGGCGCCTTACCTTGGTCTCGGTGCGGCGTGTGGTGCCATCGTCTGAGGTGACCACTGAGACGTGGGAGGTGGGGGTGCCGGGGTCCTCCTCGATGGTGACCGTCTCCTCCAGCACCTCCTGCGGCTCCTGCATCATGGCCAGAGATGTGGCGTTAGAGGGGCTCTGCTCCTGAAAACACAGCAGCTAACTTTTAGTCGATCAATGTTTCCTGAAAAAGAATCCAAGAAGAGAAATCATCAGCTGGAAATCTACATGGCTGAAGGTTCTTACTGGAGCTCTTTCATACAACGTTACATTTTGCTCCTCAGGGTCATGACGACAAACGATCATATCGCTATGGTAACTGTGTGAATACACTGTAGAACTCACGTACACTATAAAGCATTTTTTTCTCAGAAGTCAGTTTCTTCATCCTATACATTTGCTCATATACATTTTGCTATTCATTGCTCATTCGCACAATGACACTGACATGTAAATGGAGCTGTAATCGCTCTGATCTCAATCACTATTTCACTTTAAAAGGAGAATCTGGCCCACATATGTTTGCCCTGTCATACTGGTGTTATATCGCCTTCATCCTCACACGGAATCATGACTCAGAGGCACATCTGTGGTTTCACTTTTTCATTCATTAGTTGATAAAATCCAAACATTCCTACGCAGGATAGCTCCTGCAAATTGAATTAAAGCCTCGTTGAAGACGGACCAAATCCCTGACCACCGTTTTGGAAAGGTAGAGCGCGTGCGTACGATGCAGACGTGACCACGAGCTCAGTGAGAAATGAGTGAGTGCGGAGTCCATACCGCACCAGAACCAGCATGAGACGCATTGGCTCCCCGCTGATGGATAATGATGCGGAGTCGGTGTTTGGAGGTGCAAGCTCACGCCGTTAGACCACTGCTGCGCATGGGTGTGACAAAATTACAGCTCCGGTGATGGAGTAAGGGAAGGAGGGCATTCGAGGCAATCATCAATAACCAAAAAAACAGCACGGCGCTCCAAGATGGAGATGGAGAGGGAGGCAGGAGTAATGGAGAGGGAGAAAGCTGGAATGGAACTAGACTTTAATTCAACCACGAGAAGAAAGATGATGCACAATATTGTGCACTTCATTTTGTGCAAAACATGAGTCTGTAGTGAAATATAATTTGCCAACATGGATTATAGCAGTGATCTAGCAGTCATCTCTCATTCAGAACTTATTCTGATGTTTAAGTAATTTCTTCTGTAAATGATTTAAAAAACATCCATTAAGCACGTTTCATAAAAATGTGTACATGCATTTTGCCGTTTGCCGCTATACCAAAATCTGGCAGGTAATCATGATCCGAAAATACGAGATCTGACAATGACAAACAACAAAGCTTTTCCTCCAATTATAGAGACTATTTCAATTTCCACTCAGGCAGGGAAAACAACCGAACCGAGCGGCCTGTTTTTGTCTGACCAATTACGCCAAGATGGAAGGAGGGAAGGGAGGGAAAGGGAGAAAAAAACGAGCAGGAGGAAAAGATTCAGGGTCCTTCTTTTTCTCCCGAAGGAGGGCGAGCATGTTTCAGCACCTCGCCAGCAGAAACGACGCTAACAAGTGAACAGTTCTCCAGTGATTGGCCAGCTTCTCGCAGGCTTCTGCACAGCCCTCATTGATCTGCGAGCAGCCAAAACTTTGCATGTTTTATGTTCAGGATCTTTTCTTCTCTCCCCAAAACGCTGAACCTACGACGTGAGGTCTGCTGGATGGATGCACACAGTCCTGCAACAGCGCACAGCACAAGTCTATAGCGCAGAGGTGGGCAAACTAAGGCCCAGGGGCTGCATGTGGCCCGATGGACTATTGAATCCGGCCTGTAGAGCCTTCACAATAATTTCTCCAAAAGCTAAATCAAGAGGGTTGTCAGCTTAATTGGTTAGAAAGAGGAGGTGGGGCCAAACATCACTTGGAGCTTCATCATCCATCTCTACGTAATTGGACCAATTTACAGGCTCTTCAATATTTTTCTCTGCCACAGTCCATCAAGCACTATTTTTAGATAACCTCCAATCCTCATTTGGGGGTTCGTTTCCCACCGGCCCGTTCAACTAGATCTAATGTGGCAACCCCAATATGGCAAAACAATTGCCCACCCCTGCTATAAAATGTCTGGCTCTGATTGGCCTTTAAAGACGGCTCAGAATTTAGCCAGGGAGACACAGGTTGCAGGTACAGTACAGGGGAGTATTCCTCAGCAAATGCTTACTCGGTTTAACGCTGGATCAGTTTAGTCATGTATTTATGTGCTTGTGTAACACCAAACTGATTTATCTGTCTGCCTTTGAACACTTTTGGGCAAGCACGGGGCATAAATTGCTAACTAAGTGTGAATATCGCACCTCGTTGCCCGTGCGAGCAAAATTGGGACAAATGAGCAGCATTGCTGCGAAGCCTCATTCCTTTGAAGCTCAGTGGGGGAAGTGTGAAGGACAGAAAAAGAGATCCAGCAGCATCACCTTTGATTGGTTTAAGACCCACAGCGGGCAGGATGGGAAACATAGGTATACTTAGAACCTCTGCACAGCCCTAATGCAGCGTTCCACGTCCATTTTTCCTCGCTCCGCCTCCTCTGTGTCCGTGCAGTCAGGGACAGGGTGGTGTTGAACTCACCGTTAAAGCCCTTAAATAAATGATTAAAAGCTGTCTGGCTGGGGGTTAGCATGGCTGTCTGCCAGTCCCAGAGGGAAAACGGAGCTCATTCTGAGTCAAGGAGAGGCAAGAAACTACGCACTTTTACCAAGGACAGCAGATATAGAGCGATCTTGTAGAGGTGAAGAATAAAGTGGCAGAACAGAATGTGCCGTCGCTTCAGCCATGGAAAAATATTTATTTGAAAATACATATTGAACAAGATAAACGGCCAAAATATGAATGCAAACAGCTTTGAGCCATCTCCTGCAAAGTATTTTTGAATTTAAATAATCAGACGTGGCTCCTTGAGAGAGACTAATCTGAACCTTAATGGATTTCTGTGCAGTGAAAAGAAAAGCAGGAGGAGGAGGAGAACGCAGAGATGGGAGATGGAGTGATACAGCCGTGTCAATTAAGCGTCCTGTTATCTGCCATCAGTCCACACCCATTCATCATCTGTGTTCAATAAGCTGCTCACTGCTGTCGCAGGGTGAAGAGATAGAGCGAAGTGATGGAAAAGAGCGAGTGTACGCAGATAAGGCTCTTCTCCTTCCACTGGAGCAGAATCACTGAGGCTAAACTTCAGCTAGAGTTAAAAACTAGGGAGAACAACGTCCGACTTGTACAAATGAGCAACATGAAGGCATCAATGACCTGTCTGGAGTGCTCCTTCAAATGTAATTATCAAGTTTTCTGGTAAATTATTATTATTTTTCCTCATTTCAATCAGTAAAGGCTGGTGTTGATTGACACCTTGAACTGATTTTCAGGCTGTAATTCAGAAACGAAGACTGCTTTAATTGCTTCACAAGTCTAAAGTCTCCAATTTAATCACATCTTGATTTCTGGACCTGACTTTGATTCTGCTGTTGATTAGCTTAGTTATTGTGTTGCTAATCATCGCCGGAAACCAGGTAGATCGTTGATTTGAGCACTGGATTCTTTATTTATTTATTTATTTATTTTCACAGCGCAGTTGGAGACAGCCTTCAGGTTGAAGCGACACAACTTGTCAGACGGCCACCTGCTCGTGCACACCAGCACGATCAGAGTCACCTTCCGTCCTCATTCATTCGCATACATGCACACTCCCTCACACACACTTTGGTTTAGTCTGACCCCTGTGCAGTGACTAACAGGATTTCACTCAGGAGACATGCCAGCAATCATTACATGGCGCTTACACAATTAATCCTCCAGCAAAGATCGCCTGGCTAACCTTCAGTCCCTCCAGTGTCCCCTCACCCCTCCTGCTTCTACCACTCACATGATGTGCAAAAGTGAAAGAGAAACAAGGAGTCTGTGTATGTGTGTGTGTGTGAGAGAGAGAAAGAGAGTGCATTGCACGAGGACGACCTGCTGTGAACTACGGCCGTGTGATCCCAATATTTCAGCCAAAAACTCTGCTTGTTTATGGGGTGAAACAGAGGCAGAAGGGAAGTCAAGTAGAGGAAGGGGAACCGGAGAGGCTGACAAAGCGTGGCTCAGGCCCAGAGCAGCATGCTCCAGCAGGGTTAATAAAGGTGTGGATGGGAGGGACATTTATTTTTTCCCACAGGCAGACAGGCCTCAGCTGAGTTCTCAGAGCTCATCGGAAACACGGCTGATAGGACGTCGGATGCGTGGCGCTGACCTTTTGTTTTTCATTATCTGCCCAAAGTAAAAATCCTTCCCAACAACTGTTGAGGGGTAAAGCACACATTTAGAAAAATAATGATGGAGGAGGGGGGGGCAATGCTTTGATGATGCTGTTGGGAATGATTGGCGCTTAATCTCTCCTCGGTGCTGACTGATGCCGAGCCAAATCCCAGCTTCTCTCTCCTTCTCCTCTCTTTTATACTTGGCCTCTTGTTTCAGACCTTTTAGTTTTTGCCCACCCCCATGCCTGCTTTCTGTGTCTTTGCGCCAGTGCCCAGACAGAGCAGGAGGAAGCCAGGCTGCTTCACAGCCTGGGACTATTAAAGACTGGGGGACACCCTTACAGGACAGAACACAGAAATGAGTCACACATTTGCAGTGTGAGCTGAGACAGATGGAAACCCAAGCTTGACCCTCAGCAACGCTTCCATCACTGAAAGAGATTATACTGCCTCACAAATTGGCAGGCAGATGTTTACAACCTAGGATAATTTCTTACAGATGCTACCAATTAAACAACGTGCAGCCAGACTTGCATGCGTGAAGTGCCATATGTTTTATTCATATTTAAAGGCCCAGGGTGAAAAAGGTCACCCCCAACATGGAACGTGGTGGAGAAACTCTGGCTGTAAAAGGAGCTGAAAACAAAAACATTGGGAGGAGAAACCACATGGAGCCTGTGGAGTTAAAGTAAAACAATGAGCTCTGGGTAGTGGTCAGACTACATATCCAAGCCTTGATTGTTTGGACAGCGGGTGTAGCCATGAGAGACGGAATGAGGGAGAAACAGAAAGAAAAGAGAATTCAGCAGCATGGAGCCAGATTAATGGGAGCTGGCTGGAGTCAGCAGTTGGTGGGTGGTGCAGGGTTTGCTCCGGTGGCTTAACGCTGGGATCTGGAAGGGATAGGCTGCTCGCCCATCCCATCAGCCTCTGGACCACTGTCAGTATGATCCCTGTCAGCGGACCGGTGGCTGTAGGGGTTGGGGGTGGAGGACTGCAGTGAATGGAGGAAGCAGTCAGCTGGGCTCTGCCAGAGGCCCGGCTCATACGGGCTGAATTAGGGAGGTGAAATGAGGCCATATGGTCCTCCATCCACACATCCATTTTCTGTTAACCTCTACTTAGGCCTGATCAGGGTCATGGCGGGGGTGCTGGAGCCTCTTGCAGCACTCACAGGGCAAGGAAGGGATGCATTCTGGGCTGTATACCCAGAGAAAGCCCACTAACAATCGGGAGAACATGACGGTTACACGTGGAGAGGCGGGGACTGTCTTCCTGAGGCACCTGTACTAACCAACATGCCCCCATGTATTTAAGGAAAACCACTCTAAGCTTCTCAAAAAATACCCTGGGACATTAATACTCAACCATCAGCAGGGGAAAAAAAAAAAAAAAAAACATTCTATAGCATCAGAGCAGTCTGAGGCAGTCCATCACAATAACCGCTGACTGCTCTTCAAATATGCACTCCGTCAGACGTGATTAACCCGCCTCTGGGAATGTTTCTACGGCTTCGTGCCAACCACCAGGTAAAGGATTAGGCTCATTTTGCAAGCGATGGCGAGAAGTCAAAGCCAGAGGCTGAGAGCAAACCATGCGAGCCAGCCAGCGGAAAGATCCCTGCCAATATACTTCCAACCCCTGAAGAGTCCTGAGATAAGGTGAGACAGGATGTATACGCATCTCATAAAAGAGCCCCTGTACAAATGGATAAATCTATCAGGAGGTTTGAGCTATAACCAGGTCACTTTCTATATTATTCTTTCTCTGTCAGATAAAAAAGAGATGTGATAGTGCTGTGCAGCTTTACGGCGCCGCCCCGCTCAAAACCCCTAGAGTGGAGAATGTGTGTGATCCAGTAAATATTCTGTCCTTGTATCCACAAAACACTTTAAATCTCAGGCTGTGCCTTTATTTTCTCCTGGACGCCATTTCCCTCCCCCTATTTCTGACACGGTTAAACACACAGTCATTTGTCTTTTGCAGGACAACAGCTCAGCTCCACTATTTTTGCCATTTTGTGTTCTCAGATAATCTAGTGCTAATCCAACCACTGGCAATTGATGCAAGCACTGACATTTTTTAGCAGAATTAGACAAAACAACATGAAAAGATGTATCTGAGAGGGAATTATATTGTTCCTTCTCTACTTATTTATTTATTTATGAAGTTAGATAAGGATAGCAGACTGGAAGATGTTTGGAGCCACAACTTCATATTTAACGGGACCGCAAATCTGTGGGGTCACCCAGAGTACACAGACACCGCGGCAAAACAAAGACGCAGCTCCCACTCATCTCCTGGTGTTAGGAGGGAAAAACATGTCTGCACAAAGAGCAGTTTTCATAATGGCAACCGAGTTTCCTGCAGGCTGCCCTAACGTACAGAACGGTACCACCTCAGGAAAATTCAACACTGGATCTGCATGGAAGTACAAGACGTGTGTGTGTGTGTTCTTGTTTGCTACATACTGAATACCTAAGGGAAGGTCCTCAGGCTGGTCCTCACAACTTCAAAGGCCTGTTTGAGCGTTAAGATGTGGTTTTAGGGTTGGGGTTAGAGTTGGGTTTAAATAAGGGTTAGGGTAAGGGGCTGGATAGTACCTATGAAAGTCCTCACAAAGACAGAAGTACAAGGATGTGTGTATGTGTGAGAGAGAGAGAGAGAGAGAGAGAGAGAAAGAGAGGGAGAGAGAGAGAGAGAGGGAGAGAGAGAGAGAGAGAGAGAGAGGGAGGGAGAGAGAGAGAGAGAGAGAGAGAGAG